>CAJDSM010048358.1:0-20619 GCA_903981925.1 Ostrea lurida | reverse complement strand
TATACCAGAACTTGTGTCGCGTATGATCAAGTTTGAAAATCAAGGCATTTACGGAACAAAACAAGCTGTTAATTATGTTTTAAATATTATATGGTTGCGTATAAATTGATCAGTTTTCCAATTACAAAATGTTATTGGGTCAAAGTGCTGGTCTGGCTTGTGTTTCATTATTACAGGCCCCATAGATTACTATGTCGTTGTTTGTAAACCCTGATTTGCAGTTGGGGATGGACCCTTCTTATGGTTATTAGGGTTTCAACGGGGGTGACGGTTTAAAGGGAAGTTTACTCACTTATATTAGCTGTTTGAACACAAGCTGTGTTGTCATAATAACTCGTCCACTTTGTAATCAGTGGGTCCCGCAGGTAATAGTTCTCAAGGACTGACTACAGTAATATACTTTAAAGTTTTTCTAATAATCACAAGCACATGTAAGTTCTCTTGTGTCACAGCATCACAAATAACTTCTGACGTTTTAGGCATATACGTCACCATTGACGGCACACAAACTCTCCAATATGTGAGAGGCGCGACTAGATGATTTAACAAATTACTTACACTAGCATAAACACAGTCCAATACTTCATTTTTATAGCCTTTATTTTCAGTAGTGGGTGTGCGTGTACACATGTTGTGTGTAACAGTGCTGAAACAAGTATACAATTACATAAATAATAATGACATTAAACTAAATAGACCGGGGGTCGCGGGTTAGAATAGGTCCCAGCATCCCCTTGCGTGTCGTAAGAGGCGACTAATGGGGCGGTCATTCGGAAGAAGACCGGAAAACCGAGGTCCGTGTCACAGCAGGTGTGGCACGAAAAAGATCCCTCCCTGCTCAAAGGCCTGAGTGCCGAGCATAGGCTAAATTTTGCAGCCCTTCACCGGCATTTGTGACGTCTCCATATGAGTGAAATATTCTCGAGTGGACGTAAAACGTAAATATGCAATCAATCATTAAACAAATAACATAGAAATAAATAGAAAGACATGAAAAAATACTGAAATATACACCCGGGTTCAAAAACACCAAGTTCATAGAAATTTCCTAAATTAATAATAAATGTTAAATTTACTTTTACACTTAACGAGTTCTGCATCAAGTAGATGAGCAAATAAATATCATAATAAGTTATACAACAAAGAATCTGCCATCAATGGATAGCACGAGAAAATTGGCGACCTACAACACTGTACAACCTAGTCTCTTATACCAAATCCCTATGGTGCATAATAATACGCTTCAAACATGAATACAAATGTATCTGCATGTAATACAAATAAACTATAAATTTGAGGGACGGGAGATGGGAACAAACAATCTACAGGGGCTGTAGACTGTGAAGCATGCGGCGGGTCGCCGGTGCTGTTTAACGACTGTCACTGTCAGAGTGAATTTAAAGAGTTCGCCAACAAGACAATATACTCTAACTAAATACACTATAATAATAGCATGGGCAAAGAGAGATAACTTTGGTTCCATCACACTTTAGGTACCTGATTCCACCTCTGGTGTGACCGGGGGTCTGTATTTATCCCGGTCTTTATGTAACTCTTATCATGATATTATCGTATAGGAGATATGAGATGTCGATATTCTGTTTCGTTATCTTCACCCTTGTCAGTTTAAAGGCAAATTCATATAAGCGAAAAATAACGAACAGTGGATCAATTTCGTGTAAGGCCCAATGATAGCACAAACAGGTTGCGCAAAAACAGACCTTCTGGATATAATCAGAAGTGGGATCAAGTGCCTTTGAGGATAAGCATCACCTGTCGACCGGTCACACCCGATGAGACCATTGTCTTGATCAGATAAACGGAGTAATTCCGTTAGTCAAATTGAGTGTATGAAAATTGGCTTAACAATCGATGTGAATTAAACATACATAGGGAAAGCATTTTTTTTTTAGAGAGACATTGTTTGATAATGATGATTATAAATTTTTTTTAAATCTGCGATCATTTTCCCTTGAGATAGATCAATATGCAAAATTATAGTAAAATTTCTGTTGACTTTTCCGAATAAGCTAGCTTAAAGTTGTAAGGTCGAATTTCGACAAAAGCAACAATGTTGAATTGCCAACGTACTTATATTATGAGGCTGTGTGACATGTATACATATTTCACCTGTGTTTACCAGACTTATTTGGTTTAAATCAGGTGTTAAAACATTTTTACTCGACGATTTCTTATGCACATTCAGAGTATAAGTAAGTGATAGTGACGTGTACAGTTCTGAAGATGTGGTGATCAATCTGGTAAACTTGTGTATTATTCCCTGCAATTAAGTTTAAAAGAAATTGAAAATAATCATTATTTTTCGCTTTTACAAGCTACATTGAGAGAGAGTTGCATTTGAAGTACACAGGTATATTTTCATATAGGGATTCTCCTAATGTATGTGGGTTTTTTAATATGGACGCCTACCAGAATTAACGAGCAATACATGTACAGTCGAACCTCTTTATTTCGAACTCAATGGGACCAAAGAAAAAAGTTCGAGATATCCATGGATTCAAGATATCGAGGGTGAAAATACCCAGAAAATAGGTGTCCGGTGCCTGTAAATCAGTTCGATCATAGCCATGGTATTCGAGATTACTCAGTGCTTGAGATACGAAGTTCAACTGTATTTTACTGTTTTCTTTCAAATGCGGGTATTTTCAAGCAAGTTGATAACTTTAAAAACTATTTCAAATTTTAACTGCATAAAGGGACTGGTTCGGCTTCCACCTCTCTCTTTTTTCTTTCTTTTCTTATTTTATGAAATACATGTACATATTTTCATTTTTTAAAGTTAAACATTAAAATATAACTCCCTTCAAAAGTTGAAACAAAAACTTCATAATGCAAGGATAAAAGCAATATTTTAGCCTTAAATATGTTTACGTAATACTTTTATGTTTACTAAATAAAGTTGTGAAATGTTTAAATTTGGAACTTAAAGCATCCAAATTTAAACTTTTAACGGCATAATTTATCTGTCATCAAAGTGAGGTCGATAACCACACTGTTTCAAACATTGTAAACATACTTCAATCTATGTTTACACAAATAAAATAAACTCCTGTGTAAATGTAGAACCTTGATTTTTTTGGTAAAACCTATTAAGTATACTAAACAATAGATTGTGTATCATTAAAAGTAAAAAAAAAAAAAAACAACAACAACAGCAACCAAAATTTAGGGGGAAATCGTGAATCAGCCCTTTTAAAAGGATAGTAGGACCACACAGCTTTGATTTCATGATAGACAATTGTGGTGGGCGAAATTTTCCAATTAAACAAATATTTCCATTTTCGTTAAAGATCGACCCTATACATATTTATTATATACTTTCAATTTCATTCTCCTCTTTTCCCTTTAGAAGTTTGGCGGGCCAACATCACCGATATTGCCCGGAAACCTTTTGGCCCGCAAGCTGACGTCAATATTGATACAAAATTGTAAAATTGATTGTGACGTCATAATAGAGCACGTTTCTTGACGTTACTGTTAAAACGTCAACAAACTTTTAGTTTCAAATTTTTTCCGTGTTTTTTCAGCTCTTAGTCAGTTAAACTATTGAAAAAGTGTTAAAAATAAAAAATTTTGTTAGTTTCTAAATGAAATTGAAAGTATATAATAAAAAGGTTATAGATTTTTGTATGGAAAAATATGAGACCTCGTTTTTTGTCGCGAAGGACCTCGCAAGTCGGTCCGTGTACGCGCCAAAAAACTCTGTCGTCATATTTTCCCATACAAAGTCTATAACCTATAATTACATGTCAGATCTGGGTCTTTTATATTGAAACAGTAAAGTGATTGGATATTATACCTGGTTTAACAAAGTGATATTTGCCCTCCAGGTAATTGGTTATCCTCACGCACTCATATCATATTATATTATGTTGTCTATTAAAGCCAGAGATAAATGTTCAAGGATATCCATGATGTTGCATACCAATCACGTCGTCATACAAACATACCTAATCGTACAATGCTCTTCACAAATCAAAGCTTAGATTTTTGTACCCTTCTCGCGGGGCGAAATCTTTTTTAATGCGCTGTGGTATGTATATAATTATGGCCTGTTACTCACAACCGAAACATAATACCCGAGTAAAGGGCGGATGGGAACATCAACAACATCCCCTTGAAGCATGTTGGTCTGCATCAAGGTATGTGTGTCTAAAACATGATTAATACGTCAAATAGTATCCCATTCGATATTAATCCACTGAGACTGTTGCCATGTATCATGATTGTCTTATCTCTCATTTTTGTGTATTAATATTCCTCAGCATCCAATTTCCCATATCAGAATCACTACATTCAATATTTAAAATCGAATAGGCATAATTTCTCCAAATATTCAAGATAAATAACTACCTTATGATTTAACGTTATTTAAGCTATTATTTGATTTTCCTTTCGTGCATACATATATGCATGCCGCTTTCCCTACTCTTTACATCATAACAGTTAACCACAATTTAAGTCCAAAGTACCCCGTGGGACGCCGGGTTAGAATAGGTCCTCAGTTACCCCTTGCTTGTGTAAGAATCGACTGAATTGGGACGGTCCTTTCGATAGGAGCACCGCAAAAAAAAAAAAAAAAAATCCCCGAGGTCCCGTGTCACAGCAGATGTGGCACATTAAAGATTCCTACTTGCTCAAAGGCCATAAGCTCGAGCACAAGGCTTAATTTGGCAGTCCTTCACCCGGCATGATGGTGACGGGCCCAATCACCCAGTCATATGTCAGAGAAACCATATGCCCGCAATCCACGTGAATCAAATATGACATCTGCTCATCTTCCACGGTATGTGTCTACACGAACATATTGTACGATCATATATGAAAAAAGCGGAAATGACGCGTTTCCAGTGTCACGTATAATGTAAATACAACAAAGATAAAGTGTAATGGCTGAATCCGACAGAACACGAACATATAACTGTATACTTAATGACAAGCGTAAGCGTGATTATGATTATTGTTTTTAAAATTCGATCAGCAGAAATCAAACTCTTATTTTGATTTGAATACAAGCAGGAAAGGAAACGTCCATTTATCTTTATTCGTACGAAGGATTCATTTTTGCTTAGACAATTTTAAAGACGTCCATATATTAACCACTTCTGTAACAATAGCACAACGATGATGTAGTGTGTGCGCCGATCTAACCGGATTATCCCATATTACGTAAGCGCTACCATGGGCTCGTACCTTGTCAATTTCAAGGGTTCTGGGTATATAAACAATTGTTCTCTAAAATGATTTAGCAAATGATTTAAAACGAAAGGCCTGCAATGTATACCAAAATTGCGCGCGAACCTTATCGTACAGGTTGATCATCATGATAATTTTGATTAGGAATCACATAATGACTTAAATGATTGGGTACGATTGGCAGTGGGCAAGTAGCTATTGGTAGCTTACACTTGTCAATTCTGCGGGACTACCCGTCTTATGCGCAGCCTTATTCTCGGACCACACCGTATAAGTTATACCCCTTCACTGATGTTACACTGCAAGCCAATGATTCAAGTTAGGACACCACTGCACTACAACAGCTTGGTGAAAGGAGCCGGGGGTCAGAGAGACGGATTACCTCTGCTCGCTGGAGCCTCTTGGTGGCAAGCCTACTCCAACAACCGCACGACTACTGCTAAATTGCACAATTATACAGACTTACTGGACCGTAGGTCACACCAATTTTGTAAGCTATTTATTTAATGCTCACTCCACTAACTGCAATTCAATTTTTTGACTTTAAAGCTCCCCTCTCTCGTTGGCCATCTGACACTGGAATGAGTTGACCTCAGGAGCCGCGGCTTTATATACCTTTTTCACGTGACCACATCGACAAGTCTTAGTTGCCTACACCCAAATAGTTTAAATATAAATTCCAGAATATTACAAAGCATCAAGTCTAAATCGCAACCTGATTCCAGCAGAGACACAAGTTTATAACATAGTATATGTCTCTGGTTCATAGTGACAAACTGTATTCTTGAGGTTAGTAGTGTAGAGCGGTACAAGGACACGCATGCATTTAACCTATTTGCTGATGAGAACATATGAATTTGCTCGGGAATTGTAGACTAATCAAGACGGGATACTCTATTTTTTTTTATTTGATGTATGTTTTATTAGCTCACCTAACGATGGACTCAGGGTTGATTTGTCGGCCGTTCTCGTCAATGTCTGTCGCTGTTATATTCTAATAGTCTTCGACATCCTTTATCCATAACTGCAGGCGACATATCCTTGGAGGTACGGGAGTTCAAATTGCTCAAATGAAGGAACTCTCCATTGAAAGGGAGATCATCAAGAAAGTAAAAATACGAGCGATGGTCATGTTAAACATTTAAAAACCCACAGCGTTGTCAATAAAGTTGGAATTGCGCAACGACAAGCCTTCATGACAAGTGAAACCGACTAACGTCATGCTGGGAGGGGGGGGAGGGCATAGCAGGGATCAAAGTTTAAATTGCGAATCTATGAGCCGGTGTCCTAGCAAAAAGGGCCTTAACTAAGTATTTCAATGCTGAATTATGACACTATTGAGAAGACAGTCGTCATCAGAGCATTAGTGTATAGTTATGTTTGTCACAAAATTACAGAAATCAAAATTATGACTATTAGGTGGTGATTAGGCTAGTCAGTGAATTCTTTCTTTTACAAAGTAAGCAAAAAATGACGTCTACATTTCTTCATTGATCGTTTCATATATGGCTGTTGGATAAAAATAATGGGCGCTTTTTTCTAGGGAACGGCTCCAATAAGCTGGGGAAGCAGTGAGAGTTTCTTTTAACTGTGTTTAACACTGTCGTGACCCTCGTTTTTAACCCAGGTAATATCCACGAACGAGTTAATTTTTACGTAAGTTCCGTTTTCATCAGAATTGACGGTAATTAGGAAATTTCATGTAAGAGTGCGTCGTGACTGAGTGTCGCAACCTTGACATACATGTAAGTACCTGTGTTAAACATAAAATCATTGTGCCGACTATTGTTTACTGCGATCCTTTGCGTTATTGATAGCATTTTTTCAGAATGAACACCATTTCAGGACTCCTGCAATTAATGGAGAATTTTGGAGATTCATATTTCAAGAAACATCAGAAACGACAACATATATACTCTGTCTTTATATTTTGTCCCTGCCGTTCACACTCCCGGCATTTTATATCAAGGCAGATTGCATGAGGAATCGTACTTGTATAAGATTGGCAAACGCACTCAGCATGGAGAATAAGGCAATGGAGCACAATATATTAATCATGTTGACTTTGACTGTCAAAAATTTTGCAGAATCATCGGGTGTTTTAATTGAGAAGACACAAACCCGGTCTGTGTCAAATGATGATGGCGAAATATCATTTAGCTGGACTGGCTTATTCATTGACTGCAGATTGAGATTTAACGCAAAAACCCAGCAGCAATCAAAAAATATGACAAAAATTATAATCATTATGCCAGCTGCCAAGCATACTTCAAACCAAAATAGAATTGTTATTATTTATTACCTATAATGGATGGAAACAACCCATCAAGAAAGTTGATTTCTATATTTTACACAACTGCCACTTGCGGAAGGAGTACAAACCCAATCCTTTGTAAGAAAACGTCGTTTCTTTATAAGTTGTGAATTTTCCATACATATTGCGTTCAGACTGCGATAAAGTCCTCTTACATGTAACTCACAATGGTCAAGCAGTACCTAAAATACTACCCGTACCAAGTTACAAATCCTACACTTGTACACAGAATATCGGCGTTTGAAAGAATTAAATTGCACCGATTAGATGCCGCAATGGACTAGAGTATCAGCTTTTACAAGTGAAATATAACGTACAATTCAATTACGTCTAGCAATTTACAAGGTTCTCTCATTGGTAGCTCATTACATTTTTAATTTAAAATTATAATTATTACTCATTTTTAATATTAATAGCGATTATCTTGGTAATTCCTCTGACTCCAACGCATAAATGATGAATTTCAGAGTAATTGAAATTGATCAGCAAATTGCAGTAGCTTTAATGAATTACTCTTTGAAAAATGCAATGGAATGACTCGCATCGTGTTTATCTTTAATCGTCAAGTTAATATAATATGTTGAATACAGTTATTTGTCTAAAATTGTGTGCGTAAGTTACAATTATTTTTCAGTTACAACTGGCTTAATTCAAGCAGTGCTAGGTGGAACTTATTGATAGGTATTCTTTGTGTGACGGAGTGTTTTCTTCCAGGCACTCATCTGGTGTTGTTCCAGAGTGTCCGCGTTTTCCGTATTTAATTGAAGTCAGTAATTTTTTGTAGGAATTTTGTATCGATCAGTGTTTGGTTATTTCATCTTTTCATGAGAAAAGGTTACCAATTTCCAGGCTTGTTTTATCTGCATACAGTCAGAAATTAGTCTCAAATATAACACCCCTCTATTTTTTTTTTTATCAATAGTTGTAAAATTCAACAATTGATTTACAATAATCTTGGATATTATATCTTTACTTCTGTCCCTTTTGAAAATTTTGTATGAATTACAAGAAAACAACTAAAGTAAGGTCTTACTTGGATTCCTTCACACCGGAATACAGATCTTGATTATTAATTGGGGATGTGCTCATCACGACTTTTTTCCACTCTTGTTAATGTATGAGTTGAGACTCCAGAAACTCGCCGATTCCTACATTGCACAAATTTGAAAATAAAGAATCGATGCTGTCACATTATACAACATCCTCAAATCCTAAAAAAGTACATCTGTATTCCGCCTTACTTTTAAGATTGAAATCCACACCTTGTATTTCATATAGATATATTCACTATCGCATCCAAGTTATTTTAATTACAACAAGACAGTTGCAGTGCCAGATATGTGAACAATACAACGGAAGTCCTCTCAATAGTCTGACATCGTTCCTCTTTTTCATTAATTATTATGTCGTGCGTCATATTGATTTTACGGGTATACTAATATAGTCCAGAAAGAGGATCTTCAAGTGTCCCTTATTTAGAAAGTCCTAAATTCGAGAAACCTGACTCATTAAATGCGACATCATTATCATATGACTATCGTATTGAATTCTGTGGAAGATACGCCAGACGCTGGTACAAAATTGAAGGAGAGGAGCTGTGACACTTTGTCTGAAGTGGATAAAAGTAATTCGAGTTTAATTAAAATCGCGCTTTCACTAATACGGGGAAATGCGTACTATTTATCCTCTGTTTTTTAAAGCACCAGAAGTGGTAAATGTTACATAGACTCATGAAAAATTTTGTACTGTTCCAGCTGATACTCATAACACATTGTCTTTGTTTGTTAAAAGTTACTATTATATATTTGTCTTTTATAATGAACTTAGGTTTACTTTCACATCTTTGGGCATCTACTTACACTCTAGCAATTTCCACAAAAGATGAAATTCTTCAAAATCCTCTTTTGTTTTATAAATTACTTTCAATATTCCGAAGAATCAGGTATCATTTGAATTTTAACCATACCTTTATTGGATTTGCCGAAATTGCAATATAACTTACATCTTCTCTCACACACAAGAACTTGTTCTGCGTATGATCAGTTTGAAAATCAAGGCATGTTACGGACAAACAAGCTGTTAATTATGTTTTAATATTATATGGTCGTTAAAATGATCTAGTTTTCCAATACAAAATGTTATTGGGTCAAATGCTGTCTGGTGTGTTTCATATTTATTACTATGTCGTTTTTTAAACCCTGATTTGGAGTGTGGATGGACCCTTTTATGGGGTTCAAGGTGGGGGTGACGGGTTTAAAGGGAATGTTTACTCACTATATATGCTGTTTGGAAAACAGCTAGTGTTGTATAACTCGTCCACTATTGTAATCAGTGGGTCCCGCAGGTAATAGTTCTCAAGGCACTGACTACAGTAATATACTTTAAAGTTTTTCTAATAATCAACAAAGCACATGTAAGTCTCTGTGTCACAGCAGTCACACTATAACTCTGACGTTTTAGCATATACGTCGACCATGACGGCAGCACAAACTCTCCAATATGTTGAGAGGCGCGCGATCTAATGATTTAACAAATTACTTCACTAGCATAAACAATCCAATACTCATTTTTATTAGCTTTATTTTCAGTCAGTGGTGTGCGTTGTACACATGTTGTGTGTACAACAGTGCTTGAAACAATATACAATACCATAAATAATACTGACAATTAAACAAATAGACCCGGGGTCGCGGGTTAGAATAGGTCCCAGCATCCCCTTTAGCGTTGTCGTAAGAGGCGACTAATGGGGCGGTCATTCGGAAGAAGACCGGAAAACCGAGGTCCGTGTCACAGCAGGTGTGGCACGAAAAAGATCCCTCCTGCTCAAAGGCCTGAGTGCCGAGCATAGCGCTAAATTTTGGCAGCCCTTCACCGGCATTTGTGACCGTCTCCATACAGTGAAATATTCTCGGAGTGGACGTAAACGTAAATATGCAATCAATTCATTTAAACAAATAACATAGAAATAAATAGATAAGACATGAAAAAATACTGAAAATATACACCCGGTTCAAAAACACCAAGTTCATAGAAATTATCCTAAATTTTAATAAATAAATGTAAATTTACTTTTACACTTAACGAGTTCTGCATCAAGTAGATGAGCAAATAAATATCAAATAAGTTATACAACAAAGAATCTGCCATACATGGATAGCACGAGAAGATATGGCGAACTACAACACTTTACAACCTATTATTATACCAAATCCTATGGTGCATAAAATACCGCTTCAAACATGATACAATAATGTACTGCATGTAAATACATAAACTATAAATTTGAGGGGACAGGAATGGAACAAACAATCTACAGGGGCTGTAGACCTGTGAAGCATGCGGCGGGTCGCCGTGCTGTTAACGACTGTCACTGTCAGAGTGAAATTAAAGAGTTCCGCAACAAGACAAATAACTCTAACTAAATACACATAATAATAGCATGGGCAAAGAGAGATAACTCTTGGTTCCATCACACTATAGGTACCTGATTCCACCTCTGGTGTGACCAGGGGGTCTGTATTTATCCCGGTATTTATGTAACTCTTAATCATGTATTTCGTATAGGAGATATGAGATCGATCACTGTTCGTTATCTTCACCCTTTCATATAAAGGCAAAATTCATATAAAGGCAAAAATAACGAACAGTGATCAATCTCGTAAGCCCCAAATAGAATACAAAACAAGAGTTGCGCAAAAACAGACCTCTGGATATATCAGAAGTGGGATCAAGTGCCTTTGAGGAATAAGCATCACCTGTCGACCGGTCACACCCGCCATGAGACCATTGTCTTGATCAGATAAACGGAGTAATCCGTAGTCAAATTAGTGTATGAAAATTGGCTTAACAATCGATGTGAATTAAACATACATAGGGAAGCATTTTTTTTTTTAGAGAGAATTGTTTGATAATGATGATTATAAAATTTTATTTTAAATCTGCGATCATTTTCCCCTTGAGATAGATCAATATGCAAAATTATAGTAAAATTTCTGTTGACTTTTCCGAATAAGCTAGCTTAAAGTTGTAAGGTCCGAATTTCGACAAAAGCAAACAATGTTGAATTGCCATACGTACTTATTTATGAGGCTGTGTGACATGTCATATCATTTCACCTGTGTTTACCAGACTTATTTGGTTTAAATCAGTGTTTACAAACATTTCTTACTCGACGATTTCTTATGCACATTCAGAGTATAAATCAAGTGATAGTGACGTGTACAGTTCTGAAGATGGCTGGTGATCATATCTGGTAAACCTGTGTATTATGTCCCTGCATTAAGTTTAAAAGAAATGAAAATAATCATTATTTTTCGCTTTTACAAGCCTACATTTCGAGAGAGTTGCATTTGAAGTACACAGGTATATTTCATATAGGGATTCTCCTAATGTATGTGGGTTTTTATATAGACGCCTACCAGAACTTAACGAGCAATACATGTACAGTCGAACCTCTTTATTTCGAACTCAATGGGACCAAGAAAAAAGTTCGAGATATCCATGGATTCAAGATATCGAGGGTGAAAATACCCAGAAAATAGGTGTCCGGTGCCTGTAAATCAGTTCGACATAGCCATGGTATTCGAGATATCAGTGCTTGAGATACCGAAGTTCAACTGTATTTTACTGTTTTCTTTCAAATGCGGGTATTTTCAAGCAAGTTGATAACTTTAAAAACTATTTCAAATTTTAACTGCATGAAAGGGACTGGTTCGGCTTCCCACCCCCTCTCTCTTTTTTCTTTCTTTTCTTATTTTATGAAATACATGTACATATTTTCATTTTTTAAAGTTAAACATTAAAAAATATAACTCATTCAAAGTTGACAACAAAAACTTCATAATGCAAGGATAAAAGCAATATTTTAGCCTTAAATATATGTTACGTAATACTTTTATGTTTACTAAATAAAGTTGTGAAATGTTAAATTTGGAACTTAAAGCATCCAAATTTAACTTTTAAACGGCATAATTTATCTGTCATCAAGTGAGGTCGATAACCACACCTGTTTCAAACATTGTAAACATACCTCAATCTATGTTTACACAATTAAAAATAAACTCCTGTGTAATGTAGAACCTTGATTTTTTTTGGTAAAACCTATTAAGTATACTAAACAATAGATGTTGATCATTAAAAGTAAAAAAAAAAAAAAACAACAACAACAGCAACCAAAATTTAGGGGGAAATCGTGAATCAGCCCCTTTAAAAGGATAGTACGGACCACACAGCTTTGATTTCATGATACGAAATTGTGGGCGAAATTTCCAATTAAACAAATATTTCCATTTTCGTTAAAGATCCCCATATACATATTTATTATATACTTTCAATTTCATCTCCTCTTTTCCCTTTAGAAGTTTGCGGGCCAACATCACACGATATATGCCCGGAAACTTTTCGGCCCGCAAGCTGACGTCATAATTGAACAAAATTGTAAAATTGATTGTGACGTCATAATAGAGCACGTTTCTTGACGTTACTGTTAAAACGTCAACAAACTTTTAAGTTTCAAATTTTTTCGTGTTTTTCAGCTCTTGGTCAGTTAAACTATTGAAAAAAGTGTTAAAAATAAAAATTTTGTTAGTTTCTAAATGAAATTGAAAGTATATAATAAAAAGGTTATAGATTTTTGTATGGAAAAATATGACGACCTCGTTTTTTGTCGCGAACGGACCTCGCAAGCTCGGTCCGTGTACGCGCCAAAAAACTCTGTCGTCATATTTTCCCATACAAAGTCTATAACCTATAATTACATGTCAGATCTGGGTCTTTTATATTGAAACAGTGAAAGTGATTGGATATTATACCTGGTTTAACAAAGTGATTTTGCCTCAGTAATTGGTATCCTCACGCACTCATATCATATTAAATTATGTGTATTAAAAAGTCCAAGGAGGCAAATATGAATGTTGGGCAATACCAATCACTGCATCCATACTAAACAGTACCCTATGTACAATGCTCTTCACAAATCAACATTATGTTGTACCCTGGCATCTGCTGTGGATGTATAAATTACTGGCCTGTTACTCACGAACCGAAACATAATACCCGTATAAGGGCGGATGGGAAACATCAACAACATCCCCTTGAAGCATGTTGTCTGCATCCAAGTATGTGTGTCTAAAAATGATTAATACGTCAAATGTACTCCCATTCGGATATTATCCACTGAGACTGTTGCTGTATCATGATTGTCTTATCCTCAGTGTTTAATATTCCTCCAGCATCCAATTCCACATATCATGAATCACTCAATATTTAAATCGAATAGCATAATCTTCTCCAAATATTCAAGATAAATAATAACCTATATGATTAACGTATTTTAGTATATTTGATTTTCCTTTCACGTGCATACATATGCATGCCGACTGTTCCCTACTCTTTACATCCATAAAGTTGAAACCACAATTTAAGTCCAAGGTACCCCGTGGGGACCCGGGTTAGAATAGGTCCTCAGTACCCCTTGCTTGTCGTAAGAATCGACTAAATGGGGCGGTCTTTCGGATGAGACCAAAAAAAAAAAAAAAAAATCCCCGAGGTCCCGTGTCACAGCAGATGTGGCACGATAAAGATTCCTACTTGCTCAAAGGCCATAAGCTCCGAGCACAGGCCTAAATTTGCAGTCCTTCACCGGCAATGGTGACGTGCCATCACCAGTCATATGCAAAAGAAGAAACCCATTTGCCCGCAATCCACGTGATAAAATTTGACATCTGCTCATCTCACGTATGTGCACACGAAATTGTGACGTCATATAGAAAAAGCGGAATGACTCGTTCAAGTGTCACGTATATGTAATACAACCCAAAGATAAGTTAATGGCTGGAATTCCGACAGAAACGAACATATAATTTATATTTATGAAGCGCTAACGTGATTTGATTATTGTTTTAAAATTCGATCAGCAGAAATCAAACTTTATTTTGATTTGAAACAGCAGGAAAGGACACGTCATTATCTTTATTCGTACGAAGGATTCATTTGCTTGACAATTTTAAAGCGGTCCATATATTCAACACTTCCTAACAATAGCACAACTGCATGTAGTGTGTGCGCAATCTAACGGATTATCCCATATACGTAAGCGCTACCAGGGCTCGTACCTTGTCAATTCAAGGTTTGGGGGTATATAAAATTTTCCTCTAAATATGATTAGCAAATGATTTAAAACGAAGGCCTGCTAATGTATACCAAAAGTATGGCCTAACCTTATCTAGGTTGATAATCACTATAATTTGAATTAGGAATCACATAAACCTAATGATTGGGTGATTGGCAGTGGGTAGACTATTGGTTAGCTTTCACTTGGTCAATCTGCGGGGACTACCGCTTATGCTGCAGCCTTATTCCGGAGACACACGTATAATTTATAGCCCTTCCACTGATGTGTACACTGCAAGCCATATTCAAGTAGACACACTGCATACAACAGCTTGGTAAGGACCGGGGTTCAGAGAGACGGATTACTCTGCTCGCTGGCTAGCCTCTGAGTGGCAAGCTACTCCAACACACGACTACTGCCGTTAAATTGCAAATCTATAAGACCTTACTGGACCGTAAGGTCAACCACTTTTGTAAGCTGATTTTATTTAATGTCTCACTCACCACTGCAATTATCTTTATTTAACTTTAATAAGGCTCGTCTTCTTCTCTTGGCATCTGACACTGGAATGAGTTGACTTCAGAGCGCGGGCTTTATATACCCTTTTGTCACGTGACCACATCCGAAATATATTGGCTACACCCAAATAGTCACAATATAAATTTCCGAAATATTACAAAAGCACAAGTCAAATTGGCACCTGATTCAGCAGAGACACAAGTTATAACATAGTATATGTCTCTGTTCATAGTGACAAACCTTATTCTTGAGGTTAATACGGTACAAGGACGATGCATTATAAACCTAATTTGCTGATGAGAACATATGACATTTGCTCGGGAAATCTGTAGACTAATCAAAGAGGGATAACTCTATTTTTTTTTTATTTGATGTATGTTTATTAGCTCACCTAAGCCGATGACTCAGGTGAGTTTTGTCCGCCGTTCGTCTGTCTGTCTGCCTGTATAATTCTAATAGTTTCGACATCTTTTCCATAACTGCAGGGCCAATATCCTTGGGTGAACGGGATTCAAATTTGCTCAAATGAAGGAATCTCCTTGAAAGGGGAGATCATCAAGAAAATGTAAAAATAAGGCGAGGTCATTTAAACATTTAAAAACCACCGTGTCAATAAAGTTGGAATTGCGCACGAAAGCTTCATGACACAGTGAAGATAACGTCATGCTCGGGGGGGGGGAGGGGCATAGCAGGGGATCAAAGTTTTAATTGCGAATATATGAGCCGTTCCTAGCAAAAAGGGCCCTTAACTAAGTAATTTAATGCTGAAATTTGAACT
The DNA here is from genome assembly GCA_903981925.1 of Ostrea lurida. Classification (NCBI taxonomy): domain Eukaryota; kingdom Metazoa; phylum Mollusca; class Bivalvia; order Ostreida; family Ostreidae; genus Ostrea; species Ostrea lurida. Next base: position 4,680 of record CAJDSM010048358.1, on the reverse strand, counting down.
ATTGAGAACAGTCTCTCAGAGCATAATCCTAATATCCGTGTCATCAAAATTACAGTAAAACAAATATTATGACAATTAGTGGTGATTGGTAGTCATGACATCTTTCTTTACAAAGTAAGCAAAAATGACGTCACATTTTTCATTGTGACGTTTCAAAATATTGTTGGATAAAATAAGGGCCTTTTTTGCTAGGAACGGCTCATATAAGGCTGTAGCAGTGAGAGTTCTTTAACGTGTTTAACACCTGTCGTGACCTCCGTTTTTAAGGTAATATCCAAACGAGTAATTTTACGTAAGTCCGTTTCATCAAATGACGTAACTTAGGAATTCATGTAAGAATTCTACTAGTTCGAACCCTGACATACATGTAAGTACCTGTGTAAACAAAAATCATGGCCGACTATTGTTTACTGACGATCTTTGCGTTATGATAGATTTTTTCGAGACAGGACACACATTTCAGACGTCTGCAATAATGGAGAATTTTGGAGATTCTATTTCCAAAGAAACATACAGAAACGACCAACATATATACTCTTGTCCCTTATATTTTGTCCATGCCCTTCAACTCCGGCCAATTTTATAATCAGGCAGATTGCAGTTGAGAATCGATTTTTAAAATGCAAACGCATCAGCATGGAGATAGGCAAATGGAGCAAATATATAATCATTTGACTTTGACTGTCAAAAATTTGCAGAATCATCGGTGTTTTAATTGAAAGACAAACCCCGGATCTGTGTCACATGATGATGGCGATATCATTTGCTGGACTGGCTTTTCTGACTTGCAGATTGAGATTTAACGCAAAGCAGCAATCAAAATATACAAAAATTAAATCATTTGCAGCTGCAGCATATTCAAACCAAAAGAATTTGTTATTATTTATCTATATATGGAAACCCCATAATGAATTGATTCTATATTTTACAAACTGCCACTTGGGGGAGTACTTGTAAAAACGTCGTTTAAAGTTGTGAATTCATAATATTCGTTCAGTGGTAGTCCCTCTTACATGTAATCAACATGGTCAGCAGTACTATACTACGTACTAAGTAAAATAAACATTGTACACGAATATACGGCGTGAAAGAATAAATTGCACCGATTAGATCGCCGCAAGGGTACTAGAGTATCATGCTTTACAAGTGAAATAACGTAACATTCATGTACCTAGCAATTTACAAGGTCCTCTCATTGGTGCTCATTACATTTTGTACTTTGAAAATTATAATTATTACATTTTTAATATTCAATAAGCGATTATCTTGTAATTCCTCTGACTCCAAGCATCAATGATGAATTTCAAGTAATTGAAATTGATCAGCAAATGCAAGTAGCTTTAATGAATTACTCTTTGAAAATGCAATGGAATGGACTTGCAATCGTGTTTATCTTTAATCTCAAGTAATATAATATGTTTGAATACATGTATTTGTCTAAAATTGTGCGTAAGTACAATTATTTTTCAGTTACATGGCCTTATTTCACAGAGTGCTAGGTCGAAACATATTGATAGGTATTCTTTGTGTGACGGGATGTTTTCTGTTCCTAGGCACTTCTTGTGTGTCCAGGGTCCGCGTTTTCCGTTCTAATTAATTCAGTATTTTTGTAGGAATTTTGATATCGATCAGTGTTTGTTATTTTCATCTTTTCATTGAGAAAATGATTAGCAATTTCCAGGCTTGTTTGATCTGCATACAGTCAGAAATAGTCCTCAAATATACACACACCCTCTTAATTTTTTTTTTATTCAATAGTTGTAACAATTCAAAAATGATTTACAATAATCTTGATATTATATCTTTACTCTGTCCCTTTGAAAATTTTGTATGAATTACAAGAAAAAACAAAGGTAAGGTCTACTTGGATTCCCTCACAAACACCGGAATACAGACTTGATTATATATGGGGGATGTTGCTCATCACAGACTCTTTGTTTTCCACCTCGTATTAATGATGAGTGTGAACTCCAGAAACCTCGCCGATTCCTACATCTCAAATTTGAAAATAAAGGAATCGATGCTGTCAACATTAACAACATCCTCAACCATAAAAAAGTACAGTCCTGTATTCCGCCTTACTTTAAGATGAATCCAACACCTTGTATTTCATATAGATATAATTCCACTATCTGCATCCAAGTTATTTAATTACAAACAGACGTTGCAGTGCCCAGATATTGAACAATTACAACGGAATCCTCCAACAGTGTACATGTTCCTCTTTTTCATTTAATTATAGTCCCGCTGGTCTATTATTTACGGGGGATATAAATATAGTCCAAAATGAAGATCTCAAGTCCTTATTTTGAAAAGGTCCTAAATTTCGAGAACCTCGCTCATTTAAATGGCGACATAATTTCATGACTATCATGAATTCTGTGGAAGAATACGCCAGACGCTGGACAAAATCTGAGGGAGAGGAGCTTGACACTTTGTCTGAATGGATAAAAAGTATTCGAAGTTTATTAAAATCCCGTATTCACCATTTTAACGGGGAAAATGCGTCCTATTTATCCCTTGTTTTTAAGAAACCAGAAGTGGTAAATGATTACATAGACTACATGAAAAATTTTGTACTGTTCCAGCTGATAAAGCTAGTAAACAAATTGTCTTGTTTGTTAAAAGTTACTATTAAATTGTCTTTTAAATGAACTAGGGTTTACTTCAACATCTGGGAATCCTACTTACACTCTAAGCAATTTCACAAAAGATGAAATTCTTCTTTTTATCCAAAATCACCTTTCCTGTTTTAAATACTTTCAATATTCCGAAGAATCAGGATCAATTTGAATTACCAATACTTTATTGGATTCCGAAATTGCATAAAACCCTTTACAAAAACAAAGATACATCGCTGGCTCCAGTAAAGTGCTGTCTACCAACTCCTGCTTTCTTTACTTTGACGTAAAACTACTAGCAGCTATCAAAGAATCTCTTCAAGAATCCTGTTCCACTACAATATTCCAGAAAGGTGGTGTCAATCAGAATGTGGTTGTCTTAAAAACTCTAAAGGAGGGCTTTTTTGGATAACCTAAAATACAAGATTTCCAAAAATTGACTGCATGCAAAACCGTAATGATCTTCTTCCACACTTTACAATCCAACGATTCCTCACGAATAAATTAAAATCTAGGCTTTTCAGAGTATATAGATAATTGCTTTTTAAGACAAAAACGGCAAACCCGCAAATACGAATTTCTAGTCGTGGGAAAACAAGACAAATATTTTTGTTAGAAAACACTTGTGATTGCCCACACAAAGTACTCTTGAAGTAGATATTAAGAGCATGCTTGGGTTTCTTATAGATAATAATTTTATGTAGTCTTTGGAGACCAGGTTTTGCCAAACAATGCCGTAGGTATTCCTATGGCACTATTTGTGTCCCCTTATTGGCAGAACTTATATTTTATATTCATATGAAGCCAGAATTTGTACAGAAACTTGCTACGGATAAAAACAAAAAAACTTGCCGTTTCCTTCAACCTTACATATAGGTAATATAGATGATGTGTTATCAATTAACCAACATAACATTTTCACAATTAGTAGTCCATTTGGATATAGTCCCGAATGAACTCGGACAATAAAGGACACACGCAACAGAAATCTGAACATCTGCTTCTCATTTTGGAATATTTTACTTAACATTGAACTTAATGGCAGACTGCACAACTACATTATATGATAGCGTGATGAACTTTAACTTTGCAAATTGTCAAACTTTCCTTTTCTATGTAGTATATACCACATCACTTGCTTATGGTGTGTATACATGTTATCTCTCCAGTTGATTGATACGCAAAGCATGCTATGCGTATGCGGACTTTTAAGCGAGGCCAAACTACTAACAAACAAGTTGATGCCTGACAGGGTTATAACGTAATCTTCGTTTAAAGTCATCATTTCGTCAAATTCTAACGGTCGCTATAATGACCTTGTGTTGCGATTACACATTATCACTAAGTCATATGTTGGACTGATTTGTTTCCAATACCCTTTGATTTACGACTGTCATTTTACTCTTACTAGATTTTGACTACGGTAATCCTCTTAACTTTATTTCGACTAAGGGCTCACGCGGGTGTGAACCGGTCAGCAGAGGATGCTTACTCCATTCATGGCAGCCTGATCCTACCTTCGCTTTTTGTCGGAGAGTCTCTTGTTGCCCCTACAGCATCGATTTTATATATGTTTTTTTGGATTCTGATATACGTTTGACACAATGTTACTTCCGGCCTTTTTGTATTATACAAAAAGTCTTAATACTATGGACAAATTAACAATTAGTATAATGTAGTAAATTAATTAATTGTTTACTGAATCGGATCACGCAACGATAGTAAAAGATATATAATGTTTCTCTGCAATTTTTTAAAATTATGAAGCGATAATGGCCTCGTCGATATCCAAGTTTTCTGCCATATGTCCCTCATTGTTTGATCATATTTATTAGTTTGTATCCAAATTATCACATCCTGTAACTTCTCAGATCCAACAGTCAAATGAATAGTTTACGTAACTACGGACAACTGTAAAGATTTTGTAATCAGCAATTATGGAACCTATGGTACCCGTCACCGACCCTGTTATACTATTGCATGATTATGTGCAGCATATACTGGATGGACATTTGTCATCGATGAACTGGTCATGAACCAGTGAGATAGGCCAGTGGAT
>CAJDSM010048357.1:2130-13107 GCA_903981925.1 Ostrea lurida | reverse complement strand
TGAAAGCAGAGAGAATGCTTATTTCCAATGGCGTCCTTATATAATAACTAATACATATAACAAAAATAAATATCTAAACACCTGAATAACTCTACTACTACTACAGTGGCGGATCCAGGATTTGCCGAAAGGGACGGCGGTTTCCAATATTAAAGGGTGCATGGCAGTTCTGAGCGAAAAATGTCCAATTTTATATTTATTCCTTTTTAATGTTTTCAATGCTTTCACTTACAGTATTTCTATGGTCTGCCAAATTTGACGTCATTTGTTGAACGCAGTGAGATACAGCCCTACAATTGATCACGTATGTATAACGCTTGAGTCGTGTTTTGTTATACCTACTTGAACTATGCTGTTACGTTTGTTTAAGGAATTTTTTATTTACAGTTCATTTCTATACATTAACCAATTCCTATGTTCTCCACTCCTTTGTTTTAAATGTATTTTCTTGAGGCAATCTTTATGTAAAAAAGCAAGGCTCGTCTTGTTACATTGTGAAGAATTGTAAAGTGTCTAGTTCTCTTCTTGTAAACTCAAAATCGTTTCAAATTTTGCTGACCATTAGATACCAACTGAGCATTGTAAGCATTAAAAATGAATCTAAGAATTTGAATTTTTACTCAGAACGTGTCCATGCCCCTTTAAGGTCTAGTATGAAGCAAAAGTTTTGCCCCCCGGAAGCTCTCAGGTTTTAAAGCTTTTAAAGTAACTTTTAGGGATTTATTTAGCTATATACATGTATATATATCTATACATGATAATTAAGTTTGGTCACCAAAAGAAGAGGCCCTCTATACAGCACTTACAATGTTTTGTTATGTAAACAAGGCCCGGTCATGATTTGCTTACATATATTGAATATGCTACTAAACGTTTGATTTAAAGCAGATTTTTTTTTTTCAAATCAGTTCATTCTAAACACAATTGAATAGTGTCTAGTGTTCCTCACATCTCATATTGTTTTAAACATTATATTTTCTACGAAGCAATCTTTTGTAAAGATAAACAAGGCTCGAACCTTGTTTACATAGCAAAAATTTGTGAGCGCTGTATCTTACTTGTAACTGAACAACTGACTTTCAAATCTTTGCTGATAACTAGAAATAACTTGATTAAGCATTTTAAACATCAAACTTGACAATCTAAAATTGAACATTTAGTCAAAAGTGTCCATGTCCCTTTAAGGGAATAAGCCGAGCAATGTACCCACGTCCTTTAAGTGCCTCTGCGACTAAGGACAGGTATATCGGAAAAAGTTTTCAAGGTGGAATGCTACACCAGAGAAATTTGAGGTGGATGTGAAAAGTAGAGGATATGTTAAAACAATATTTTGAAAATAAAAAAAATTCAAATTCACTCTATTCCGTTAAAAAAATGCAATTTTAGTAGAAAGCAATTTGAAAATAATTTAAAACCAGTGCTGGAATCGAACCCGCGATCTGCAGTTCAGAAGGCAACAACGTGCTAACTTACTGAGCTACTCATCTAGGCATTTAAATTTGAAATGAAATGAGATATAACCTGATAGTGATATTTTCATCCATGTTTCGAACGGAAGTCAGCCATTATGACGATGGCCATTATGACGATGGCTGATTCCCCTTAAACGATATACAGTACTGTCCAAGAGATACTACATAACTGAGCGTACGTAATGTGAACTTTAACGTTATTTAATCAACTTACCGTTTAAGTGTTTTCGGCAAATACAACAGCCGTATCGTTAAGGTCAACCCATGATTGTTTACAGTCATGCTCGGAAAGAATACATGCAACACATGGTACCATATATGTCATATCAAAAGGCCTAACAATAATAAAAAAAAAAAAAAAGCCCACGTGTAATCGTTACTTTGCAAAGTATGCTGTATAACAACAGAAGGTCTCCATCTTTTTGGGGATCAAAATGTAGGTCACCGCTCTAAGAACTCTATATTTCTTTTATTTTCTATTTTAGCATCAAACAAACCCATACAATGTTTACCGGAAACCCCCTTCTTGTACCTCCTATAGACTCCCTTACCTCACCCCCTCTGTAACACTGACATTGACCCTCACTGAATTGAATGCTCCATTGCCCAGACTAAAAATCCACTGTCTTAACGACTCAAAACTTCCGGTTTGCCGATCAACGCGATGGTGTTACGCGCTCTCTCATTGGCTAATTGTACTCTCACAACTCTTTAGTCAATGAAAACCAAAAAAAGTTAGCCAATGAGAGCGTGCGTAACACCGCGATGATTGACAAACCGGAAGTTTTGAGTCGATTAGACGTTGAATAATGAACAAGAACGAAATGCATTGATTACAGTTCACAAAATTTTTATTTATTCATATTTCTAAAAACAAAAAATCCTTGGAACTTTTACACATACTATTTATCAAAACACTTAAAAACAAAGACTACACATCACTACAATTATAATTTGGTTACATGTACATTTATTTCGGATTACAATTTGTTTTGCAGTTTGTCATGACTAGGAAGATGTTGCAAGTGGTCCCGATGTCATCATCTGTTTGCAAAAAGACTTTATACCATTTACTGCTTCAAAGTCCAACTCGCGCACGAGGCAGTGCAGCCAGCTGTTTCTAGTCTATCCAATTTATTTCAAACTTTTTTGGTCCATGCTGTAAAACAAAAACAATGAATTGATAAATGATTTAATTATACATGGAAAGATTTAAAAAAAAAATAGGCAAAAGATAGCATCTCGTTTGTTTTTAAAGTCGTACTGTTACACCGTTATCCCAAGCCAGTTTAAATTCATCTATTTATCTATTTTATCATGGATTGGGAATCAGGTTATTACACCTTATATTAATCACTTTCCTCTTACCTTGTCTATTTGGAATGGTTGGTTACACCTTTTTGATTTTCTCGGCATCTTTACACCTTGTTTGCTTGACGCAATCCACCCCCCCCCCCATCCCATCCCCAATGAAAAGAGTGGGAGAAATAAAATGATTTCTACAATATTTTTTTCCAGCTTTTGCCCGTAATTAGTCAAATTAATGGTTGTTTAAGCCTTGCTTTCTACTACTTTTAAACTCCTTCCCAGTTTCCAGGCTTCTAACAGTTAAGTTTTTAGTACCAAACAAAAATGTTTGTTTTTCTCGAAGAAAACTCCCTATTCTTATCAAAAATGCATAATGTTATCCCTAACTTGTAACCACGAAAATCTCCAGTTTTAGTTATGTAGAAAACTACAGCTACACATATGCATGATATACATGTAGATGATCAGAGAACGTGTGGACATATAATATGCTACATGTACTTTCTACAACTCCAACCTTTCAATTTTGAACATAATTATGTCCCAATAAGGATTTATGTATGCAATTGACATTAATTTTAATTATCTTGATTAATTTGCTTAATTTTGGACATTTGTACAAAGTAAAATATATCTAACTATCGTTAGCTCCGGTTTCCTGATCGTCCCAGTTTTAATTAGTAACATGACTTCCAAGGCAGTAATGAATTCTATTGCTATATCTATTGAAAAAATATTTAAAGGTCCGAGTTTCCGATACAGAATTTTGCGTCACAAGTTCAAAATTTCGATACAGAATTTTGCGTCACAAGTTCAAAATTTCGATAACAGAATTTGTCACAAGTTCAAAATTTCGATACGGAAGTTGAAAACTACGATACCCCGAAAAGTGAGGTGGAAAGGCTTGAGAAAACGGAGCACTTTTTAAAGCCACTTTTAACAGCCGAGGGTTACTTTTAAAATGCTTTGTTTCGTGAAATATATTTTCCTGCACTAATGCGTCTACCGATGCAAAGAATATCGAGTTTACTTACATGTATCTTGTTGGTCTTTTCCTCGCGTCAGGACCGCCACCCCACGCCGCGCACGTCTGTTATCCCGAATATGGCGTTGTAACCGGTGATTTCACCGCCATTTACTCATTCCTGAAACAAAGTTGGGGAGCGATAAATTGTTAGAAAATCAAGCAACTTCTATATAAAATATATTTTTTTTTATTTATTGGGTAACCGAAAACTACTTTTCACGGTATCTGATATTTCTTTAAAACATTAATCGTCTTAAAAATTGCTTATAAGCGAGATTAAACGGTTTATTCACAGTACAATACTCTTTTAGACATTAACAAAACTGCACATAAACACCAGGACGTTCATTTACTTTATATCTACCAAACATATTCAAAATTTTAAATTTTTTTTTTTTTTTTTATAGAATCAAGCCTATATATACAGTAAAATATCCATGAAACAACTTTATTGTAAGGGTCTATACATGTACCTCCGAACAAAATATGACGCATTCTAACCTGTGGTGTCAATATTCCTCATCGCTCCCCAAACAGTCGGACTCGTAGGTCGCGGATTTCGTCACATTTCATTATGATATATTCGTTATAGCACCTCTGTACTGCACTCACAGACGTGATTTTCCTTCGTAGGTTGCTGCTGATAATCGTATACCGTCCAGCAGGGTTTCTGGTATCGAGACTTGAGGCCATCTAGCTCTCCTTCTCAGCACGTATGTATTGCTCTGTTGCTTTTCTCGTTCTTCTTTCAGCCTCATAAGGGAACATGCATCTCAGGCTTGTTCATTAGAAGACATGGCTACTTTCTAACGATGAAATGAAATTTGGTGGTGTCAGTGTGTGTATACCCGTGTCTATGACGTGCCCCGTTTCCGCTCACTCTCAATTGTCACTCAATCTGTGAAGTTTGCTCAATCAGACTAATTAGACCAATTATGGTGGATTAAGATGTTCAGCTTGTCAAAAACGTCAGTTCCACGGATTCACAACTACCAGTTATCACCAGACAGGTGCGACAAAATAACACCCAAAGCATCACAATTAAACTATTTGGTGTGATAATGTGTTGACAAGATTGATAATCACTAATTACGAAGCGCATGAAATTGATTTTTTTTTTCTTAATCTTTATTGCATTGAGCAATACGTTTATCAGTAATACACCTATTAATCTTATGAGAAAAACTTATTTTATCTAAAATATAACTTAATTACCATTAACTTTTGTTACAAAATCGCTTTTTTGAAATTTCCATGTTATAGTAATTGAAATAATTCTGACACAGATTGTGTTTTGTTATCTGAATTTCATACTTTCAGTGAGCAGTTGGCTCATTTCATAATTCTAGAAAAATTGGACTAGAGCAAAGTTTCTGAATATTGTAATTCATTCGCTACGGACTCTACTTTGTACACATTATTGTAAATTTACTGCTCTTCAATTTTCTACAAAACTCGTCGTAGTATTACTTTTCTAAATCCTGCAAAGAAAGAAAAATAATAATACTCTGTTTTACTCGTATCAATTACTGTTTTCAATACTTTTCTGAATAAAAAGAGGGCTACGGGTTCCTTAAAAAGGGAGCATTTTGCACACAAAGTTCCTGTGATATCTGATAAGAAGGAATATATTTTTGATAGAATTAATATGTTAACAATTGTCACACCTGAAATATATTTGTAAATTGGTGGTCAAATATACAATCTTATACAATCTTATACAGTATATACTGTAACTTTGAAAAAGTTGAAGATATCACATTTAGGTGCTTCATACCATTTCTTCTGTTATTTCATTATTTTTCAACCAACTTGGAAACTATAAATTTTTAAATAAAGTGTATAAAATGCTTTAAATTAACTACTAGAATGAAAATTAAATTCATTTTAGCCTGGCTTTAGCATAGGCTCTTGTCATCGTGATCGCTTGATTTACAAAATAAAAAAAAACAAAACCGAACAGTATCCAAGAAGAAACCTCCACAATACAAAATAGTTTTTCTGATATTCAATAATTCAGTGAATGATATATTTTCAATTTGAGAGCTAAAATAAACAAACAACAACATTTTAAATAGGTTCCGATTACTTACGCATAGCTCTAATCACAAGATTGAGGTTTTTTTGCACACGTGCTATGCGCATAAATATCGTTGAACTACTGAAGACAAACTCACTGTACTGAAAAGTACTGAAAGTCGAAAAGCGCTAAACTTCGTTTTTGTCTATTATGTAAATGTCAAGGAACAACACGATAAAAGTACATGCAATTCTATTTCATTTCCTGCAAAATTGACGTATGAATAGATAAAATAATAACCTCATCTGAAAACATCCCTCTGTAGTATGTATGGTAAAGCCAGGCTTTCAGTACATTCTGTACTTTGATTCTTGGATTTCACCGAGCAAATCATGCATCTAAACCGGACACGAAGCACACCCTTAGAATCATGGTTTGTTTTGTTTGGGGTTTTTTTTTTGGGGGGGGGGGGTATTATTTTTTTTATTATTTTTCTTTTTGTTTGTTTTTCTTTCTTTGTTTTTTGTCTTTTTTTTTTTTAATTTAACAACTGTTCTTGGGAGCAAAATAATGCCAAGTACTAAATAATAATTACTGATTTGGAAAGCTGAAAATGTTTACTTTACAGTGATATTATTCTTGAAGCTGCATCTATTATCTGTTTTATATTAGGTAAGTACAAAAGTTCATCCTGGCTGTGTTTTTAAAAGGATGTTGGCGCCTGAGCTTTGGAGCACAAATGCGCAGGACGCTAAAACTAAGTATTTGTTCCCATTGGTGCAAGCATATTGAGGATTATTTAATTTCCATATCTAAATAATCCCGTTTTACTGTGTACCTAATTCACTGTTAGGTAGTTTGTGAGGTATGTCAACTGTCTGGTGGCCAAATTGCCCCGGCCTCGACATTCGGCGCATGCGCAAATTCCACTTCCTTTTTATAGCCCGGTTCATTCCCGCCACATGCTCCAAGCATTGAATTGCTTCTGACAGCCCCCTTTATGCATCAATCCTCATCAGCGATGCCGCCAGCTTTATACCTAACATGAGACGGTCCAAGCAGAGAGGACAGCGGATTTGTTAGGCGTCCAGCCTGGGTAGAGGCCGACAATACTGATGCCTTGTGCCAAATATCAGAAAGCGGGCTTGTGGTTCCTGAGAAAAATGGTGTAAAATAGTGAATGTTGAAAATTCAAGGCGTTAAACAGTAAGTGAGATGCGGCAAATGGAAAAAGTGTAACTCAGTTTCCAATCTGCTGTATGTCAGCTCCCTGTTGACTCCACTTGGAATTTTTCCCATACTCAATTTCTATCAAAATTTTCTCAGGAACCACACAGGCCAGCTTCCTGATATTTGGCACAGAACTCAGTATGGAGAACGGTATCATGTTTAGATTTTGTGTAGCTGTGGCTATCTTATTGGTTCGCATTATCAACCGTGTTAGGAAACAAATGTTATAATTGCCCATGGACGCTAGTAGTACGACGTCTTTTCAAAGCGTTCAATGCCTTTCCCCCCCCAAAATACTACTGTTTCCTTTGTACATGATATCAACATAACAATGTATATATGATAGGTTGATTCGTAAACCATAAAATATATATCAATACACATTTTTACTGAAGCAAATACCATCACTATAGCGGGCCGGTGCGACACACAACGACCTTCTCTCACAACTTAAAACTTATTTCCATGAAGCTGGGAAGCATTCCAAAGGTTCTGTAAATATAGTTTGTGGCGAATCTTTGACTGGCTAAATTCTTTAGTCTTGGTATTAACTTCCAAAATAACAAATACACAGTACTACATATCACGCATGCTTGTACATGTATAGTTTTCCGCTTTAGAGATCACACTGAGTCAAACTCTGTGTATAAGATGGGAACTTAGTAAGAATTGTCGGTTTATTTTATCGATCTACAACATATTGACTGTTCTCATAGCACATGGGCATAACGTAAAAAGTCGTGCGTATCTTACTTCGGATTGAGGGGGACTCTGGGCCTGGATTCCAACCTCAGATGCATGAGGTTGTTGGGTACGATTAGAATATTAGTGCTATTACACAGCATAGGGTTGTTAGGAGAGGCGGGAGCGGATTCGTAAACCGTATGGGTCTACGGAAGATGGTCTACAGCTCTGTATCGTTAACTATGACAAACTCTTTGTCATCAAGATAATGAAGAACATACAAAGCGATAGTATATACAGAGTGGATTTAAAACAATTCTCAAAGGTGCTTAAATTAATACTTGTGTAGACGTGGTTAGATTGATAGGGGAAAATTTTCATTCTATTGTGTTAAGGTTATTGAAACATTGCAGGGTGGAACTATTTTAAAACCAAAAATTTTTAGAATCCCTATTTTCATCCACTTGGGAATTCACAAGATTCGTATATAAAATGAGTTTGCTTTATTAATATATTCGCAATTATGAACTTTAAGCTTAACAACCGAGGTAATGCAAGCAACAGGGATCCTATTTTATAAATTGTTGTTCAAATCACTATTGCATACCACACTAAAAAGACTTCATCATGAGTTAGCATTACTTCAAGTTAATAAAAGACAATAAATTAGATACTTGTCCCAAATTGATTCAAAAATAAAATACTTCGATGTGGCATAGGGTATCAATACTAAACACCTGGATCAGCAATAGTTACGAAACTACATCCTAAAGACGCGTTAAATCCTGATATTTTTTCTATTCATTAGGGCTGGCCCAGTCAAGTTGTGTTTAGGGTGTAAGCCTAAGATCACGTAAGAATTATAAAATTGAAAAAAAAAAACCATCAAAGCCACTCTCAAATCTGTGACTACATTACTCAAGAATGTCGAGTCAGCTGGTGAAGAGAGTTACCTCGTCTCTTACTGACATTTTTAAAGATATAATATTCTTGCTATAAAAACTCTAATAAATATGTACACCAGATGGGCTGTAATCACCTCTTGTCCTCCTAATTCATGTCGATTATTTGCAAGGCTTCTTGGGCAACACAATTTTTAGTAATCTTGTTACAAATGCCATTCATAACTGAATATAAATTTAACTCCAGTTTTATACTTTATTCGCTAGTTAACCTCTTTACAAGATATCAGAATTTATATTATTGGGAAATTAAATCAATTTTGTTTGTTTAATCCGTAACTTTACACTGAATTTCTCCGGCAACAAGTCTTACGGTTTAATAAGGAGTACTATTTTTTGGTTCAGATTAAGTGCACACGCGTAGCGAGAATCGATATCTCCCTGAGGTAGTAGATTGGCTTAAAATCTATGATATGAACCTAAGTCACATTTGTGTGCTTTACAAGTGAAAATTTAAATTTTTCTGCCTACTATAAAAATTTTAATATGTAAATACTTTATTAACATCAAATGTAACTGTGTAAACAGGAACCGGGGACTCCCCTCAAGTGAGGAACTGTGTTGGTTAATGAAGGCGCGATTTACAGTCAAAAAAGGATTTACGCCTTCTTCCCCCACCCCGACATATATCGAACACGCCAGTAGGGGAGCAGAGGCAGGCGGGTGCGACTCTTGGTAAAGTATGTAGTCGAAAATGTCGAGAAAACGAAGCGAATCTACATCATGTGCCGACCTTAATTCTTAATTTTTTGCTGGGCACAAGTGTGTCTTCTGCAACTAGTAAGAATTTCTGTAAGGTGTTTGGCTAGTTTGAGAAAAAAAAAAAGGTTGTCGCGAGAAAGTCAATTCATGGATAGTACAACTGAAAAGCACATTCGTGTCATTGGGAGGAGATGTATATATATGACATTGAGGTGATCCGATATTCATCTAATCAGGGGTGGAGAAACACGAGTACCATCACTTCTTCAAAAAAAGATACTCATGGTGAATAAGGGCGAGAATATCGTTATGCCTAATTTTGAGGTTGTAAATCGGATTCAGATAATTTTAGTCACGCAACTCACAGCAATGAACACTCCTTTTGGCTAGGAAAGATGAATTCGGTTTTAGACGAAGTATTGTTACACAAAACATTCTCTCGTGTCAAGACCGAGATATAACGTGTATAAGACAAAGAGACCTTTTAGCATAAATTTATTTAAGATCGCCAACGTCGGTTACGATCATTTATGGGGAAAGGGCAAACGCTAATGCGATATAAGGCGCTTACACGAAAATAAAAAGTGCGCTAATATATTCTGTTTTTTACCTCACACAGTAGTTACTTTGTAATTATGACTTGCTAAATAAACCATAGCTGCGAGGACTAAAAAATGTTTAAGGGGGAGTGTAGTCTTATTATGTATTTGCCCATTTTGGTTATTCAAAGAAGATGAACATTTGGAGTTCTCAATTGAACTATGTTGAAAGCACTTTGTTTGGTGGCTATTTAAATCGCTCTTGTTTCCGTAATATCGCGCCTAGTATATTGGGGGCAGCTTGCACCTGGAAAAGTGCGTATCCTGGATTTTCAGTAGCTTCTCACCGAGGAACGACGATCGGTTGCGGAGAAGCTTAGTCTGACTATAACCCTGCGCGCGGGCTGTCGGGCGCCCATCATTGGTTACAAGTTTTTGGAGCTCAAGTGCTGGAGCTTGATGCTATTATCTAGTCCCTATATTAATCGGTCCATATCTTGCCCAAACTTGTATGGATATTGCTCTCCTGCGGGGTAATGAGGAATAGCATAGACTTAATTTACTGAGTATGAGCCAATAGGGTCTCGAAGACATGGATGAAGATAAGGTTTTGGTTGAGTGCTACGGTTTTTAAAGTTTTTTGGTTAAAAAGTAAGTTGTGGATCTTTATTTTGCTATAAGCTGTTCTAAGAACTTTATTTATCATCGGACGACGCATTTCTCGATTCTTCCCAAATTGCATGGACTGATGCTTTCTCGCGGGAGTGAATGAAACGGAATGATACTAAGTTCCTGATGCTATCATCTGAGCCATAGCGGCTTCGAGAATGCTGGAGGAAGATAAGGAACTGTCTTTCGAGGCTGCTATGTTAAAAGTTTTCTGGAGCACAGAGGTGGTACTTACTTGCTGTTATATCTAAATGTTATGACGGGTCTACCTGAGTTCCACTAAACCTTGCATGGAGTGTGACTCGAAAGTGATTCGTGAACGGACCTACAAAAACTTGAGTTGTTGCTGATGTCTCAGACCTCG
>CAJDSM010048351.1:3667-13952 GCA_903981925.1 Ostrea lurida | reverse complement strand
CTTTAATGCTGAAATTCAATTTCAATTACAAGTAAGATTTTTTTGTGTATTAAAATCAAGTTTTTGACATAGAGGCCTCTCTGTGATGTTCGTCAACATCCTGCCGGTTTTTGCCGACAGAAGTGATATAAATAGGAGCAGCGGGGAGTTAAATACTTTTCAGATGTAGCTTAACAGCTCTATGATTAGAATCTTGTAATAAGTTATTGTGGTTAATGTTACTATTGTTTGTTTCTGTTTAAATACTTGTCAAACAATCGTGGCGACAATACGGTATATTATTTACTAAGAACAACACAGATGCATATAGTTCAGTCGCCGTTTTACAAAGACCATTCTACTTTTCACGATTTTGAAATTTTGCAAATTCTAACAGATGTAAGGTGTATAAATGTGACTGATGACAATGAATATATGCATAAACTGGACTCCGAATGAAGGTGGGTGTATTGACTGATGAAAACTATCTATTGGACTGAATATAAAGGTATGACAATCTGAATGCTTGTAATGTCGTAAGATTCTTTGAGCACTTAGGTGATAAAGGCACTAGATATAAATCCAATTATAATCATATATTTTTTGTTTATTATTATTGATTATTATTATATTATTATTATTATTATTATTATTATTATTATATTTAAATGCTATTGATGACGATGCGGGCTCCAATGCCCAGGCAGGTCATCAATAGTATATCTTTTTATATTTGTGTCTTTATTCTACACCTAAACTATAACGTAGAATATGTTATTCCCCCACCTTCAACGTATAGTGAAGCATTTTGACCTTGTTTTTTCTATTTATTAACTGTTCATATACTATAAAAAAAATGACATTTAACCCAGTAGAAATATTGTTGATTCGTAATACGTATTATATTTAAAAGTTGCAGCACTGGTTCATAGTTGAAAGAAATAAACACAAACTGAAAACAGGGGACCATACAAGGCCCGTAAACCAAGTGTGTGGATCCACGGTGCAATGCACCTCCCAATTAAAATAAAAATGCTAAACAACTCTTGAGCTTAAGAAGGTTTCGCGCCCCCTGGACCAACTATGACATGCCTGGACGCGCTGGACCTAAAACGCCCCATACCAAGTGAACGCATACTTTAAAAGAAATTAACTCAAACTTGGGCTTCTGCTCTTTTGACCCTCCTTCCAGGCAATCCACTTGACCAGCTGGATGCCTGGCTACCTCCCTCTTCGTTCTTCATGCAATAAACCTTTTAAGTAACGGATTAACATGTGTCTTTATCTTAGGATTTTGTTTGCGAGTGTGAGGGTACTTCAACTTTGAAAACGATATAAATTAATATCTAAGCCGAGTAGAGTGCCAGTCTTCACTGTGCTTGAATATAGTATATTTTGTAACTCACGGACGTGCAGGGATCGAAGATGTGAGAATTTTATTCAGCTAGCAGAGCCCATATCTCCTCTTAGGACAACTATTTCAATTAAAACTACGTGTGCTTTCGCTAAACTTGATTTATTTTCCAGAGAGCAAAGTGCGGATCTAGCTGGCGCACCACCGCACCCGTTTGAGACCAATATTAGTACCGTTGTTTTAGCCTTGTTGAGAAAAGTCCTAGACCCCCGATTGTCCACTGGCCTCCCCTTCTATCTGAATACGCCACTTGCAGAGGTCTGGTTAGTCTAGACCTATTCTAATTCTCATCATAAAATGGCACTGTGCTAAAATTATGATAGCTATATTCTAAGTATATAATGTGACTAAAAAGATTTTTCTCACAATAAAATATAGTTTCCTGCCCGAAAATCATATTTCAATATTTTGAATGAATATGTTGTTGTAATTAGTGACCATCTCAGTCTCTTTTAAAAACTTTCAGACTCGTGAACCTTGGACTTGTGGCCTTTGACTCGTGGCGGGACATTACTAAAGTCACTGTACGAATTCGGTCAACGGCAAGTTTTCGACAAAAATTTACTCTGAGCATTATTGATATATAGATTGTTAGTGGAATTGATATGAGATATGAATTAGTGTAATTTTTATATGGTTTGATACTAATAGACTCATACGTTCCAAAGCCTTTATGCGACATACTCTGATACTATATAAATAGCCGCTATCGATTCCGCCTGCTCTTTTCATCTCTACATTTCTTCCTGTTGTTTTTGACATATAATTCAAGTTTCAAATTTGAGAAAATAATTGATTCTCTCGGTAAATCTCCTGACATGATTATTTCGCGTTGATCGTTGAAGTGGAATATGGGCGAGATTTATAAAAGCATATACAGCATTGTGATGCGTGTGTATTTAAGCTCGATAATATTTATAAAGACATTAAGAGTTTAAAACAGACTTTGTACATTCACGATCAATTGTAGTGGTTACAATTGAAATCTATTAAAGAACTTAGTAATAATTTCAATTATAGAATATAATTCTATATGAAAAGTGTCTGCTGGTTTTACCAACGCTTGTACGATATATAGAATACAAAATTAATTTTCATTTGCTTTGTCATTGACTTAGGTTTGTATATACACCACTCTAGATTGCACCCCGCGTCGGTTGGGGGAGTCTCTCTTATATCTTGGATACACCATAACAGCCGTGGCTGGAATTATGGCGTAACTTTTTTGACAAGTCAAATAGATCAGATGGAATCGATCCAATTATTCATTGCAGTCGTGTATTATCAAGGGTTAGATTGTACATTCATTATAGATAACAGGTTCACTCGGTGTGAGCCGGTCCAAGAGGATGACTTATCCTCTCATGGCACCTATCCTGACCTTACGCTTTTCAGTCGATTAGGCCGTGTGCCCTTACACTCGATTTTGTATGTGTTTTTGTTATCATTACGTTAGTATTGACTTTGTCTATTCGCCATTATATCAATATCCGCTGGAATTCAGCCTTAATAAATTGTGTATACATGAATATGATTGTCCTCATATATTACATCATTACAGGCATACATAACACATATGGTTTTACATTACTTGTATGACAGCTAACTAAGCATACGGTCATAAACTTTTGTAATGAGATATACTGTTATGGTTTGTGAATTTTAACGGAAAAATAATGAACGGGTAAAGTTTTCAAAAAATGTGAAATTTTAATTATGGTGTTCTGAAAATATCAGCGTGGAGACACTCTGGCCGGTATCGTATGAAGTAATATTTCACATCGCTGCGACAATAGCAACAGTGATATATTAGCTCATATAAATAAATCTGTGAGAATGTTACAAAATGTTTACAAGTTCCAGAATCGAGAGCGTTTTTTCCCTACTTCGTCGGCATACTCTACCACAAAGTACAAGGCTTCACAAACCCACAAATGTGACCGTTCAACGTATATATCTTTCCCCAGAAAAAAGAATTTTAAAGTTTTTTCTTAATTTTGAAATATTATGAGGTTACTTTAAAAGTCAAATGTTTCTTCACACCTTAATTTCAATCATGAATTCTCAAATAAAGTGATCGATGTTCCTAAGTCTAGTGGGAGTAAATATGACAATCTAGGAGTGACCGATGTCCACTCGGGTCCACCCTTTTTGCCTTTCTTTTCCATTGAAATTTAAATAAACGTTTTAATACAATTTATAGTTACCATTGGGCAGAAAAGGAGAAGATAAAAAAACATACAAAAAACAAAGGCCTCTATATGATCAGTATTGTAGAGTGAGTAGAGGACTTTATCGCCTGATGAGACGGAGTGTTGTCCTTTACAGGAAACTATCGCTCAGTTAGAAATTCATGTACCAAGTAGATCAACTCCCATGACTATATCACATCGAGGGAGGACAAAGATGCTAAGTAGTCCGGCACGTACTTGTAGTGAGAACCAATGTGATATAAACGAAGTACAATATTAACTATTAAATTACGGGAGTGATTTTTTTTAGCCAATTTAGCCTAGCTGACTACGAGGTCAGAAATACAATTATCCAATGATAGATGGTTGGTGCAGCAATGTACATAGCAAATCTGATCGAAATTATAGCAATGTTTTTAATTAGACTTAAGTAAATAATGAACCAAAATATCCTTGGATATAAATTGGCGAAGTAAACAATACTTTTAAACTGTGTTAACCATGAACTAGTCCCCACAAAATATCTAACGAATCGAGCGTGTAGGAGCAACTGAACCTTCCGACAAAGCGAAACGGATCAGGTACCATGAGAAGAGTAGCATCCTCTGCTGACCGTTCAATTTCTGCCCGGAGCCCTTAGGAGAAAAAGTAAAACGGGAAGATACCGCGTCAAATCTAGTACAACAATGACAGTCTTACCCAAGGTATGAAACAAATCTATCAACAATGAACTTTTACAGTGATAATTGTAATCGCATCCACAAGGTCACTTATAACGACGTGAAATTGAGAAATTGATTTAAATTTTAAACATATTCGTGTAATACCCTGCAACTCAACACAGCAGTGCCCCTCGCTATTAAAACATCCTGATACGCCTAGATGCTCTTGCATATAAATGAAACATGAGCCATAACTCATCAACGCACATAATAGCTACTAAATGTACGACCATATAGTAAACAGAAGATTTGACGAGATTAGCCCAAAGTCAACATCATTACACTTATGGACATACAATATAAGTTGTTAGGTTCCATTTGAGTCAAAATTAAGAAAACATCCAAAATATAAAGCAGATTGTCAGATTCTGTGTTCTTTATATTCGAGTTCGTCAAGAGTATCAGCAAATGCATGGACCTTAATTCATGAAAATTTATGATTGTGGTTTGACTAGACATCATCTATATACCTATAGTAAGAGTTAAAGACATCGTCAAGTACTTTTCTAATGTATTTTAATCCCGTAACAGTTATCGAATTTGTGTAGTTAACACTTTTGCCTGTCTTTCACATCTTTATTCTTTCTAGGCATGCGGAAGTCAAAAAAAATATCAAAAACTAGTCATTGTAATTACAATGAAAAAATATTTAATTTTAACGCTGAAGATCAGAATGTATATGAGAGATGAAGAAAATGAGGGGGATGTTGATTGAAAATGCTCTACTTGTTCATCTTCATTATACCTCCCGATTGCAATTTTGAAATTTTCTGTTAGTTAGTATTTATTATACATGACGTCTTGTGGATTTACCAGTGTTTCGATAATCCATCTTAATAATACTCATTATTTATTATTTATTACCTTCATTACGTTACGTATCATTCTTATAGAAAAATATATAGATAAAAGGAGCTATAGACTTACAACCTAGTTCAAATCTTTATCATATTATCGAGTAAAACGTTTTTTCCAAACAGAAATACCCTATTTCAAAATATTTAAGCCATTATTGGAAATGATGTTTTGTTTGCCAACATATGTTGACTTAGCCAAAGATTGATGAAAAATATATCACCTCAAAATCTCCAATCTTTTGAAAATCAGGTAAATTTCAAGGACAATAATCTATTATTCTCCAGATGTAGTTTTTATAAACTCTGAATTTAATTTATTGAGTTTGTTCCATAATGTGAAAGTGATTGAATTATCCATTCAAGTATATAATTGTGCTTTTCTATATATCTGTTTGTAAGAAGATAAATAATATGTATCTTACCGATTAATTATTCATCACAGTATTCTTTATTTGTGTTTACAACCAAACAGTACGAAGGAGTTTAAATGAAATAAATTCTTAGTAAATTTTTAAAGCAGAAAGGTAATTTTTGAATAAAATTTTATTTTAAAGGGACAACATATAAATCAAAAGAATTAACAGAAACTGAAAATACTTCTAATGGATAATTATAGCACAGGTTTTTTCAGGGTTGTACAACTTTTCGCCGACTTTGCACAGATTTGGCTTAGATGGGTTCATTATTTGAGAAGCCGGACCTGAGGAAACCCACCGGTTCATCATGCCTCTCACATTACAACCTCACTCCGTCACGGGATCGAACTCGGGCAATCACCGGTGAGAAACATAAGTGCGAGTGCTACCGGACACATAGGAAACAGTACGTAGCTCAAAAACAGCTGATAACCCCACTTTAGCTCACCTGAGCTGAATCGTTTCAAAGAGCTATTTGATAAATCATTTTTCCGTATCCGCGTCGTACGTCGAATTTTTTTTTATTCACATTTCATCTTCTTCCCCAGAACCATTTAGCCAAATTCAACCAACATTGTACCAAATCATCTTGGGTGAAAGATTCAAGTTTTTCAAATGAGGACTGGGTTTTCAAAAGGAGATAATCACAATAAAATCACAAATAGACTGGTGTCATTAAAATCGCCTTCAAACCACTGGGCCAAAAGTGAAATGTATAAGAACCTTCCTTACTATATGGAGAGTTCAGTTGCTCAAAATCATGACCCCTGGTACATGGGCTCAGCTAATATAGAAGGATTCAAACGTATTTACATAAATATTGTCAGAAAAAATCTATTTAAGGAACATCTTAACTGAAGGAACCACTGACCAAAATAGAAACTGAAATTTATATGACTTCCATAATATAGTGGAAGAAATTCTAAGTTTGCTTTGCAATCAAAACCATTTAGTAAGGAGTGACTATGCCAACAATTTACAGATCTTTATAATATTGTGAATATATAAAGGAACTTTTTTTAAACAATATTTTCATGCAATTAGAAAACCACAATGAGCTCATTAAAAGCTCTGAAAATTTATATATGAAAAAGTCAACTGATATACAGGATAATTCAATGTTTGTTTACGATATCAGTGACCCAGGAGTAGGATGGAAAGACCACCAATGATCAAAAGACTTTTAAACAAAGATGAATTATAGTCAAAATCTTTAAAAATATCATCAATAAACTAAATTTGTGACCAGAAAAGTCTAAATTTATAATGAAAAGCTTACTATATTTAGTTCGATTTCAAGTTTTTTTTTTACAAACACTATATACCCCCTGACCCAAGGGGTCGTAATGGCCACAAATAGTTGATCACAAAGGTCGAATATATGAATATTGATCATAAAGAAAAATCTTTAAAATGCATATCTGCTGTTAAGAACCACAGGGCAAACATAAAGCTGATAGTTTAATATGATAAAGCTTCAAATGATTAGTGAAATTTAAGTTTGTAACAAGAAGTAAAATACTTAAGAAGTAGAAGAATAAACGTATGGACCGCTAATTAAAGGACTCTAAAGTTAAATAAGTAGTAACTTGGTATGGAAAATCTTGATAAAAAGTGTCTCTCAAACCCTGAAGACAAAAAACAATGCATTACCTAAAAAGGTTCTGAAATAGAGTAGATCCAAATTTGTATCAGATCATTTACATCCCGGAGTAGTGACAAACACTAGGATCAAAATAAAAATTAAATTAAAGAATCAAAAAAAAACCCAAGATCAAAATTATAACTAGTTACCCATCCTTTATTCCGTTTTCTTCCTTGTAGAAACAAACACAAACCACATTTCCGTTCTAAATTTATAAATTGCATCAGTGGTCCGAAACGAGACAAAGAAATAGATAACAAAGACATGATTAACCGAAATAACTTATTCCGCGGACGCATGCGAATTCCTCATCAAAAAACGCAAAAACAATTCAACAGCCTAATGAGAAACACTCGTTGTGCGAACACTAAAATTGGAGCGATATTTAGTTAACCCGAACATTCGTCGATCTTATCAACGCACAACTAAACGAGAACCATTTGATGACAAAGAGTCGAATAAATACCCTGGTCGAGTCAGTATGATCACTAGTCTATCGGTAATATGCGGGCCATGAAGACAGGAAAAAGATATATATGGTCGACAATATCAGAATCCTTTTCCAAAGATTACCAAATACAAAACATTCCAAAATATAGAGACTTATGATCTTGCATTCAATATGTTTCATCGCTAAGAAATCATTAATAATACAAAAATTCATATTGGACACAATACACAAGAATTGTCATTCTATTCCCCTTCACTGTCCACAGTTGCTTGTGTAGAAAAACAAATACAAAACGAGCTCAAGACTTATAACCAAAAACACCAGAGATTAAAAATCACGCTTTTAAGACCCTACTACCCAACTTCAGAAAATTGAAGAACTTATATTCTCAAGAGGAATAGTGAGAATACATTCTAAGAATATATTACCAATTGAAAACCAGGCCATATCAAATAATAAATCGATACCCGAAACCTGAAATGAGGGTGAAATTACCGAAATGAGGCTATAAATTACCGAAACTGATTACGAATAACCTACCGAAATGATATCCCAAATAGTCATTAAATTATCTAAATAACATTCATATTTCTTCGTTCAAATTTTTAAGTGCTGAAAAGAATGAGTAATTGTGTTATATAGGGAGATAAATTCCCCATTAGTCCCCGTCACATCTCAAGTACTCCAGCCCGTGCATACAGAGGGAAGTAAAATAATGGTGTCAGTGCGGTGTACAGAAATAAGTTGAAAACGTGATGTGTGATCGGGAAATAGGAGAGGATCCAATGATTTCAGAAATGTTTGTATACTATACAGATCATTAGCTCACGGTGGATGAGACCGCTTCACACGGGATGCTTACTCCTCCTAGACACCTGACCCATTCTCTAGTGCGTCCAGGTGTCCGTGATTTCCATTTCTTGATTTGTATTCTGTTTGGGACTTATGAGATTGATCACTGGTTGTTTTGTTCACCTTTTCACCAATTATGCTATAAAGAACCATGTCGTGGGTTACAAAATAAACATAACCCAGTATTTCTTGATTTTTCATTACTTTTTACTATTTTTATTCCAACATCAACCCATGAACCCACCGACCCACCCACCCATCCCCATTTTGGAGGCAAAAAGTTCCAAAAATGGACCATACATTTCCTTTTAAAACAAATCTCAGAATTCGCCATTTTAACTATTTAAAGTTGTATCAGAAACAAACAAATTTCGGGATCCCCTCCTATAATAAACGCGAATGTATGGGATACACGGCTGTCACCTCGCATGGCTTAATGGGAGATTTGATCTACTTGGTACATTGAATTTCTTACTCAGCGATAGTTTCCTGTAAAAGTCAAGACTCCTTTTATCAGGCAGTTTAGGTCCTCATCACCACTTCAACTGATCATAAGGGCTTTGTTGTTGTAAGTTTTTCTTATCTTTTTTTGCCGATAGTACACCTTATAAATTGTACTGAAATGTTATTTCAATTTCTATTGAAAAAAAAGGAAAACCGGGTGGCATGAGTGTACATCGGTCCCTCCAGTGCACATCATTTACTCTCACTACTGAACTTGACACTTGTATTTTTAGAATTATGGTTGAATTAAGGGTAATAAATACTTTTCACTTTTAAGTAATTGTTAAATGTTTTCAAAATTAGACAATTTAAATTTTCATTGCTGAGGAAATGATACGTTGACGGAAACTTTTGTGGGTTTAAACCCTGCGTATTAGGTAGAGTCGCCGACGAAGTGGGGGAAAAACGCTCGATTCTGGAAATTGAAACATTTTTAACATTTAAATGAGCCACAATATACACTGTTGTGTTCTCGAACGATGTGATAATATTAACTTCATAGTAACCGGTCGGAGTGTCTCCATGCTGACATTTTCAGAACACCATCTTTAATACATTCAACATGTTTTTAAAATTTACCCGTCCATTATGATTCCGTTGAAAATCTTACCCAACCATACATGTATATATAAAATGGCGAAGTAACAAAGTATCAAACGTAATCATAGCCCCCCCCCCAAAAAAAAAAGAAAAAAAACCCACATACAAAACACGGACCTTCCGAAATTGTGACCTGATCATGTATAGTTGCTGTCCATACATGTACATGTAAATGCATAGTGTTATTGTAATACCCGTAATGTATGTATAGCATGAGAGAAATGTCATAATATTTTATGATTACAAATTTATTAGAGGTTGAATTCCAGCGGATATTAATATAATGAAATGTCAAAACTATCCATTGATATAACAGATTGATGAAAATTGCATCCCATTGATATATTAAGTGACCCATATTCCAGTGGCACGTCTGTGTATACCAATATATAAGAAGACCCAGAACACCCCAGTCCCCGCTCCCAAGGGTGCAATCTAAGTAGTGTTTAACAAATTAAATCATTTGGACAAATATTGAAGTATACAATGTTCTTTAAATAATTCAACTTTAACCACTACAATGATGTGGATGTACAAAGTGCNCAATCTAAGTAGTGTTTAACAAATTAAATCAATTGAAAAATATTGAAGTATGCAAAGTTTTTAAAATAATTCAACTTTAAGCACTACAATGATGTGAATCTACAAAGTGT
>CAJDSM010048349.1:0-17113 GCA_903981925.1 Ostrea lurida | reverse complement strand
TATTTCAATCTTTTCGTAAAGGTTGACTTCTTTCTTAACAAAAAATGGGAAAGAAAATAATCCTATCTAGTGAACCAGCCATCTAATTAATTTTTTTTTTTTTTTTTTTTTCTTAAACTCCACTTTGATTGCTACACAATGTACTCTTGAAGTGATATTCAACAGCAATAACTGGAAGTTCCTCGTTAACATATTCGTTTGTAGTTTTGTGTGATCAATCTTCCCAACAATCTTTGGATATCCCTTCAATAAGACCAATTAGTTGTTCCTGTGTGTTAGATGACCTGTTTTTATATTCTTGTTGAGGCAAGAATTTTATTTTGAAAAGTCTTCTTGCATGAAGAAAGAAGAAATCACTTAGCAGTGACTTTATCCGACATGTTCGAGTATACTGTACGATCGCGCTTATTTATCATGAAATAGGTAAAGGTATAAAGTTAAATAATAAATTTGCATCCGTATGTTGAAACTTCATTATATCCTCGATTGGCAAGGGCATTGCAATGCCAATATGATGTTTATTTTTATCTTTTTATAAAGCGATGGCTCAACTACTACCCAAAGAAAATTTGTTGATTGCAATTGGTTATTCACGATTCTCGTTAAAGTAATCATTTTCGCAAATTCTACGGCACGTAAATGACCTTGTTTGCGATATTACAATATTATCACCAAGTCTATGTGTGATTTGTTTTATACCCTATGTCTTCATATTCTCGTCTAGCATTTGAGACGGTAAACCCGTTTACTCTTTGTTCGGCTTACGGCTTCCGTCCCGGCGGAATGTGATCGGTCAGCAGAGGATGGTTTACTCCTCCATAGGAACCTGCATCCTGCCTTCGTATCTGTGTGTCGGAGACAGTCCGTGTGCCCTAACACCGATTTTTGTTCACGGTAGGACTTGTTTTTGGACTGATGATTTCGTTTAATACTTTTTCTTTCCCTTTAATATATCCCAGACGAACTAGAAATGAAAGACACACTATAAAGCCTTTCCCAGTGTCTGCTTTCCTTCTTGGAATTTTTATCGAAATGACATCTTACGGCAATAGAGTCACCTGCTAAGTCAAACAACACGAAGTTCAGAGTTGTCCCCCCAATTTTCCAAGAAAACCGTCACATATCTTATGTAGCAACATTCCTTCATCACCCTGCGTATATATGTGTGTCTTCTGCAATTAAAATTCCACATGCAAAGCTGTTTTTGTAATGATCAGTGTTTTAATTTTCAAAGCAGGCTCTACTTACAAATCAGGGGTCTTCAATGGCAGGCATTGTCTCCCCGAATTTCCATGGGTCTCAGTTATGAAAGACATATAATAAATGGCCAACTGCCAATTCTCGAATCAATGCTGATGTGTCAAATTTATAGAGAACAGTATCTGTTAATTTGATAACTAATTTTTAAAGGAACTTTTTTTTTCCTAAAATTTTCCGTTTGTTCATAAACTGATTTTGATCGAATTCTCCATTTACCTTTCAGGACCAATAAGCTCACAGCAGATGTGACCAATCGACAGTGGATGCGTATTCCTTCCTTGTCACTATTGTTTTTTTTTAAATTCTATATTTTAATTGATCACCGTTTTAATATTGCCTTTTCAATATTTTTTGGTTAATCAGTTTATATTTCATATACAGTGGCTCTTAGAGATAAATGTTCCTATACTTGAATCATCCTGCATATCTTTTTAATCTCACTTAAGCTGAAAACAACTCAGCTGAGCATATATTGTTATTTTTAAATCCTATCCCCACTCTTACGAAACTGAGTGGCGCCACAGTAGGGATATTACACATTTACTGTTTAATCCCCTAATAAACGCGTTAGAATCTATATTTGTGATATGTGTCCTATAGCTGCAAAGACCGAATACCAAGGTTGGTTATGGGAGTTATGAATACAAGATGAACTATTTACATGGGGTTTTAAAATAATATGTAAATAATGAAACTCTTTTTAGGTTGACAATGTATAAAATTGTTGATCAATTTGATGTTTTTATTTTCAAAAAAAAATAATTATATACTTGGGTTATTAATTTTTTTTTTTAATTTTGCACTCTATTTTTGTCGTGTACAATATGACATCATGAGTTGCGAAATGTCACATTGCTGTATCTTTGTTCGTTGTAATTCCTATTTGTGGACCGTAACAATTACTTACCTAATGAGCTGCTCATGAACCGCTACTTCCCCAAAGGACGTTTGAGCGAGTTCTTATTATGTTATTGATCTTGTATATAACATAATACACTCGATACCTGTCCCAGCCATATGCTGTCTCTAATACACATAAAGCAGGCCCATCGGGCACTCGCTCACCTGCGTGACCTTAGGCCCTCACATTCGTATATCAAGAAGCTTTAAGGTAAAATGTATGTCTTTTGGTCTTTGAGAGATTTTTAATATATAAATTTCAAATGTATAAACTTTGATCCCAATTGTGGCACCCATCGTTACCCCTAGGGGTCATGATTTGTAATAAACTTAAAATCTCTCACGTATAAAGTCAGGGAAGCTTCCATAGATAATCCAGTGCTTCCGTGCCAGTGAGTTCTGTAGAGAGCATCTTTAAAGCATTTCATCTGAACCCCATAACAATTATGTAAAACTATTGACATAACCCCAATTGTGGCCCCATTGTATCCCCGGGGGTCAATGATGGTGAACAAACGATGAATCCCACTATCATCGGAAGCCTTCAATAATGCTCATGCTTTCCTGGCCCAATGGTTGCCCTTGAGGAAGAAGTTTTAAAACGATTTTTCCTAATACAACATTGCGTAAAACTTTGATCCCAATTGGTGGCCCCCATCGTACCCTCCGCGCGGGGTTCATGATTTGCAACAAAACTTGAATCTCCCATCATGATTAACAGCCATCATCGTAGAGAGAGCTTCCACATAAATCTTCGAACTCCTGAGCTCCGGGTTCATTCTTAGAGAAGAAGATTTTTAAAGCATTTTTCTCTATATAATATGATTGTAATAACTATTGACTCCCTATCTGTGTGCCCATCGACCCTCGTGGGGTCCTATATTTTGAACACAAACTTTGAATTCTAACTATTAGAAGCTTCCATTAAATTCGGCGTTCCTAGCCCAGTGAGTATCCCTTTGAGAGAAAAGGAATTTTTGAAATGACACAACCCATTTTTTTTTTTTTGGTTCTTTTTTGCTTTTCGATGTTAAGATTCGCCACCTTTGAAGAGGCCTGTTGTCCTTACATTGCATTAAACGTGGGAAGCCCCTTACCGCATGGATGATGATTAATCCACTTGGTAATGTCTTAGTTGGTTGAATTTTGCCAAGCGGGTTCTCTGAAAACGATGTCGAAAATGTGAAAGTTAAACGGACAGACAGCACGAGTACGGAAGACAGGACAAAGTGACAGGCTGAACCAGTCGAGGACAAAAAACCAATGGCCAGTTCTATTGACCTTCATGTTTGTGAGAACAGCCAACATGATACGGAGTGATCAAGTGAGAAGTGTCAATATAGAAATTATAATGAAGAATGTAGTCTCATAACTGCAGAGCGGTGTCGTGCAAACAATTGAATGAACGCGCTAACCCGCGTTATGCACAATTTTCTATGCAAACACCGTTTGCAGTCATGAGACTACATCATTTCAATAAATCATATATTCATTTCTTAAGATATCTTTTTTTTTAGCACATACGACTATCAAGAGAATGGGTCACGGTGGTGCGCAACAGTCACACAGGGGAATGTGTCTGCCTTCTAGGCATCTGATCCACCTCTGGGTTCCGAGGAGGCCCGTGTTTACCATTTCTTATTTTGTATGTAAAAGCAAAGCAATGTAACAGTGATCAATACTCGTTAAGTCCCTAAATAGAATCCTAACAACAGAGTTGGAGCAACACGGACTCCAGAGGAGGTATCAGGTTGCCGTAGGATGAGTAAAACATCCCTGTTTTCATCCGGTTCACACCTCGCCGTGAGCCCATAGTCTTGTCAGGTAAAGCGGAACAATCCGTAGATTCGAATTCAGGTGTGTAATAACGGCCTATACTCATGAAACACATTTTCTGGCTTTGGGCTAGCGAGATTGAATAACTGTTCGTTATCTTTGCCTTAATTTGTAATATCTTTCAAATAATTCCTAAAACATATAGAGTGGGGCTTTCAATATTTTGTGTTTTTTCATCGTCACGCATGCAAACCTTTTGATTACAATGCAATAGTTATTTTTCCTTCTGAACCTTGAATCTGGAAGTTTGATCCTTTAGATATTTGATGATTCGAATATTTCTCAATTCTATAAAACTTTCCAATATTGTGAAACATACCTCATATACAAATCTTTGATTATATATATATATTCCAAATTAATCGAAATAAGTAACTTCCCAATCAAACAAAGGCCTGTCCATCTACATGAAAGTTATTAGAAAATTCCCAAATCATAACACAAGTAAACGACAAAAGTCCAATCGCTTAAATCCAGTCCTTACAAGGACCTGTTTCATTTAGTGATGATTAAGAGATCTCCTATATTTCTAAATGCAGACAGAACGCAAAGATTGCGTACGCTGCCCGTATATAACACAAAGGGTGGTGACTTTGTTATTTCAAAAACGTAAGTAAATTTACAGTAAAATTAGCAATCGACAGTTGTTAAGTGTCCAATCTGATGCATATGTCTTATCCGACCCTCAATCCATGTTATTTCTTGATCCTTGTGTTGAGACAAGTTCAATGAGACATATGTGGAGGGCCCTTGGGGCCATGACTGACCCCCGCCATTTAAAAAAAGATTTAATATTTCAAAACTATTGGGATCCTAACCGTATGTTCATGAATTTTCTTGCTCATTGTATCAAGGCAATTTTAACAGAACATAATAAATGAGCCCCAGGGGCTATACATGATCTCGATCTATCATATATGGTTCTCTGTTTAATTTTCTTATTGATGAATGTTCATTTATGGGTATTGGAAGATGGCAGAGGTTAACTTTAGTCTGTACCTTTTAAATAGTGGCACATTGTAAATCTCAAACTTCTGTTCTTCTCTCTCTGAAGCAACGTGTTCAGGTGGGCGACGTGGCCCATGGGCCTTTTGTTTCACACATGTATAGCAATTTCTTATATTTGTATCCACTTACATTTAAAAATATTCTGATATTCCATTTAAGATATGAAGCTATAATCCACAAAGTGAAGCATCGATATATATCAGAATTATTTACTTGAAGTAACTGTAAAGTACCATATAAAACTACTACATATACGTTAGACCTGTTCATACAGAATATATGTAGCTCAATCCAATGTCAACCAATGTATCCTTGAGCTGCTCTGTTATATTTGTTCAATTGTTTCGTGACTCTCTTTTTCTACAGACAGAAATCAAACATTTCCAGGACATAACGACTTCTACGTAGATGTTGGAAGAGGAACTCAATAATTCTAAACAATGGGTGAGTTCAATATAGGAAAAGTAACACACTAAAAACTGTGTGCTAGAATTAAATAACTAAGTACTCTACTAGTATCTTACAAACTCTGTTCCAAACATCACATTCAATGTACCATTCATGCAAGTCTTAGAAGACGATGATTTTACTACAACGTGTTGAGAATGATCTATCTCCATTGCTTGTGATTGATGGTATATAAAGTAACTATAATTATATTTTTTTTACATGCAGCTTCTTTACTGGTCAGATTCATGGTTATTTCTCTGATTCAAACATCATATACGCTACATTATGTCGGGTAAGAAAAGGCAGATATATGTGCTCTCTAAACATTGGTAGAATGATTTCTTCTTTTAATCGACTGGTATAATATCAATTCATTTTCTCTGTCATGTAAAGCTGCGAATTAGTTTACAAGTTGCATCTTTCAGAAAATTTCCTTACCACGATTTAGTCTCATCCTTGCAAAGTGAAAAGATCTGTACACTTCATTGGAACAATAGATCAACGTTTTTAGAAACAGGTATGTTTCAATCTATTACAAATACAAGTATTACAGCCATGTTTGCGTTGAATTCTAAACGGATATGGCAGGTTGTGAATTACAAAAGAACGATATATAGTGAATTATAACACAAAGGTAAGTTATGAATTGCAATCTAATATAGCATATCTTCAACATTTTGGTACGAGTTAATTGCGTTACTAAACGTCATTCTTTACAATTTTCAGTCGTAAAATTGATCAAAAGTGAAAATTTATAGCGAAAGTGAGCAATCTTATGACTCCTGCTATTGATCAACAGTGGTGACTACGAGTTACTCCGATTACCTGATCAAGATTATGGGATCACGGCCGGGTGTGATTGGTCGAAAGAAATGTTTATTCTTCCATTGCACCCCATTCCACCTCTGGTATATAAAGGGGTCTATGTTTACCCAACTTTAAAGTAATATAATCTGTTATCTTTTGAATTTTATAGCACTGTGATTTCTTCAAGGAAATCAAATATATAAACAGTAAAAATGTGAACCACGAAATCTGCCCGGTCAAAATGTAAACAACCAACTGTATATATTTTGGTTATTTTACATGTATATTCATATTGAAAACATACACGTATCATACCGTCTACTAATCAAATATATGTACTATTAGTATTTCGTTATTTAAGTTCAAACTTAATTTTTCAAACTTGTGTTTTGACATCTGATTCGCCGCTGAAAAAAATAGTATCATAGTAACCTGACTTGGTACACCGGTGGACCAATATTCATTTATATTCATTTATTATTTAAACTGCAGGCCAACCCATATGCCTTGCACGGACACATATTATTCGCCTTCTATGCAACTGAATTTCACTACATCGGTGAAACCCGGAGGCGTAGTCAAGTGTGGCGGCCGATTCGCTAAAAGAAGGGCTAGTATTATCTAGTATAATACGTCACCACCGGTTAACAAAAATAGTTAACCAATATATTACTAAAACTACAAACAAACGCCGCGACCTAGGTTGCAAATACATGCATAACTTATGACCGGATTGAACGTCATGGCGTGGTTTATATCAATTGGTAGACTGTTGTTTATATGCCAATTTTGACTGCGGACTACTCGGGTTTTTTAAAAAGATAAATGATTCTTTGTGGGTAGAACGTACTCTGTCCAGGGGTCCACATTTACTGTACTCTTAAATTTGTGACCTCTGTACGAATTATGAAATTGACCACTCTTCGTATCATGTTACAGATTCCAAAATTCAAAATGGTACAAACTGTCTGTTTTTCTTGGAACCTCCAAGGGACTGGTCAAAAAACTTCAAACTTGCAAAAGTGAATGTGGTTTCTTCCTTCAACAATTATGAATACAATTTTGCCTTGAAATGCCATGATTGCAAATCTAAGGACATACATGTATCTCAAAGCATACAAAGTCTTTTGATATGTCAATGGAAAAAAGGTACAGTAGTGTTTCTATCTCCTTTTGTCCCCACCTTTTTTCTCTTTTTAGAATGTTTTCCCTAAATCGCTCTTTCTTTCCACATTTCTCACTGTCTCTAATTTCCTTCCGCATTCCTCTGTATGTCCTATAACGAGTATTAAGGTCGTGATACCGAATTTAATTAGAGTTTGGACGTTATAATAAGAATAATAATATGATAATGATTGGTTTTTATATAGCGCTTTATCTACCTATATGTAGGTACTCAAAGCGCTTTGCAATACACGTTATAGACTCTACATTTATTGCATTAGCTGTCGTTGGTAAAACCTGTGACGAAGGGCTAGGATGTGACGAGAAGCGGGAATCCTGTCAAGAGCACCCAAGGTTTCAGAGGAAATTCTGTATACGTAAGATATTACACTTGCCTTATTAATAAATGCAATATCTACTTGTTTGGTGTGGAAATTAGTTCGCAGGCACGTGATACAATGGTTAATAATCATTATCATCATCAATATTATCATTGCATTACTACTCCTGACTTACTCCGAGCCACTGTCCTTTTTCCTCTATTTTCATGAAACAAACTAAATTACTAAGCACAGAATTATGAATATGCTGTATGTTTACAAGTTTATGAAGCTTAACGATTCATTTCTCAAACACCCGAAGTAGCTCATTGATGTTCGCGTCGCAACGGGGGCTCGAGGTCATAGGTTCGAGCACCACTCAAGAAATGACACGTCAAACCTAAGACGTAAAATTAATTAGCAATTATTCCTTTGCCAAACGCTTGAATTTAAACGCGAAAATGTACGGGTCTTTCGGATATGACCTTGAAAACGGGGATCCTTGTCACGGCAGGCTTTGACACTGTTTTGGTCCTGAATACTAAGCATGGGTCAATATTTGTGGTACTTCATCTGCAACTGGTGACGTCTCAATATGAGTGACACATTGTTGACGGGACTTAAAACAGACAAATAGTCAAATACAATGGGTCATCTATGCTGTATAGCTTTAAAAAGGAACGCTATTCTACATAGTTTACAAGACTTTGCACATTTAGTTTTTGGGTTTTTTTTTCTTTTATTTTAAAGCTAAAGGAAAAACTGAATCTTGCAAAAACAATTCG
Source organism: Ostrea lurida (assembly GCA_903981925.1). Lineage (NCBI taxonomy): Eukaryota > Metazoa > Mollusca > Bivalvia > Ostreida > Ostreidae > Ostrea > Ostrea lurida. Next base: position 8,583 of record CAJDSM010048349.1, on the reverse strand, counting down.
CAATGTCTAGAGGATGCTGAATGCAAACACAAGGATGAAAGGAAGACACGCCAATGTTTACATGGAAATATGTCCAGGAACGGGTCTTGTTTAAAAGGTGAATCAAATAACATGGAAACAAAGAGTAATGTCATACATTGTCTCTGTCATCATTGTGTGGCAGTAATGACTTTTCCTACTAAGTAGACAGTAACATTAATATGAGTATCTTCATTGACAACGAATTCTAGGACCTTAATAATTCTAATTATACTTATAGAAATATAGTACTCAATATCAAAGAACAGATTATAAACATGGAATATAAATCTTTCGTAAAGTCATGACGCATTTATTATTAACCTCCGTGGATCCGGTTAGAATAGGCCCTCAGCATCCCCTTGCGTGTCGTAAGAGGCGACTGAATAGGCGGTCATTCGATGATGAGCCGCAAAAAACCGAGGCCCCGTGTCACAGCAGGTGTGCACGATAAAGATCCCTCCTCGTCTAAAATGCCCTGAGTGCCGAGCATAGGCCTAAATTTTGCAGCCCTTCACCGGTAATGGTGACGTCTCCAATAGTGAAATATTCTCGAGTGGGACGTAAAACAAGAAATAACCAACCAATCAACCATTTATTTTTTGTTACTTGTGTTGAGACAAGTTCATTGACGTATGTATGTGTGGAGGGGCCCCTGGGATCATGACTCGCCTCAACTCTTTTAAAATTATATATATAGGACGTACGAGATTGATCACTGTTCGTTAATCTGCCTTTTACATCTTATAAGGACTATGGGAGATCCATGACACCTGATCCTAACTTCGCTTTTATTGGAGGTCCGTTTTGCCCTACCCTCGATGTTGTTTATATGACTACGTTTTACCCATTGTTTACTTCGCCAATTTATATTTACGAGATTGATAGTTGTTTGTTATCTTCGCCATTCGATACAAAAACGAATTACCGGCGATAATACACATGGAGAGCAAATGTTGGTGCCTGTGTGCACTAGACAACAAGTTGCTATAACGAAAAACGTGCATGCTCTTATTACAATGCTTTAATAACCAGGAAGAGGAAGGTATATTGGCATGGTTCAAGCTGTTTCATCCCCTCGACGGAAAAAAACATTTCCCACTTGCCTTCACAAATATCAACATCGAGCCCTCCCTGTCTGCATTAGGATTGCGACCCACAGCACGCGATATTATCTGACAGAGGAAAGAAGAATATTTTAAAAGGTAATGTAGTTTTGACAATGCATATGCTATTTTTTTTTCGTTCACATACTACTAGTGATTTTTCGCCAACTGTAGTAGCTAGTGAAGCACGAGAAATGTTCCAGACTCTAGTTGTGAGGTTTCTGATATATACTGTAACCAAGGACATTTGTTTTATGTGTGTATTCCAAAGAACCTCAGGTATGACTTTCACTCCTACGGTTTGGAAACGTTACTGTTTATGGGTCCTGGGTCACACTGTGGGGTTATTGTTTATGCCAAACAGATACATTGCGATGCGTTTCGGTTGGTGTTTGATCAAGAATCTGGATTTCAAATAAAAAAAAATCCATTACTGAGCAAACTTTGTGCGAAACAGTGATTCATTACTAAGATCCTAAAACTGCCATCACATTTTGTAAAATGATCATGGAATATAACTCCAATGTTATATATTAAAATTGTTTTGATCAAATATCAAATATTTACATTCACTGAATCGTTTCTCTTATATTTCCTTTGAGATTTGACATTGCGTTTATCATCCAATAGATGCATGTTTGTTGCAAACTAGTTGGATCCGGTTTTGTAGTGTCACCTGTCCGCATGGTCATTACCAAATATGGAGCGATTCCAAGGTCAAATGTTGAATTGGCTCTTCCGTCTAAAGTAACATAATTGATTATTATGGTATTTTAGTATTTGAATCTAGTTTGTATGTTTAGAATATGAATAGGCGAACTTAACATCGTGTCAAGCGTAATCATAATCCCAAAACACATATATGCAAAGTCGAGTGTAGGGCATAAAAATATAGATATAAATAATAAACTGGTTTCTATGTTGGTTTATTGGGTGATGAATGAAACTAGCATTGCAGAAAAAATTCATAACTTTCTAACGGTAAATTTGAAATAAAAATGAAGAAACAAAAAAAAAAAAAAAAACCAACTAAAATACAGATATATAGCGTGTGAAAAATGCATCTGACTTCAAATATTATTTCAAACCATCTTTATAATTTCCAAAGTACATATTTCATATAATATTGTCTAACTATCTTTCAGCAATAAACAAAATGACAAACTAAGAGCGAAATAACGAAAGATAATGATTTAAAACTCAACATCTACAAAGAAATTTATTTTCGGAAGGAAAATAAAACTCTCATGATTTTTATCATAGTGGTAAAACTGAGGTAGGAAGGGAAGTTTACTTGAGAAAGAAAGGGAAGCCTACTTGTCATCTCATCTTTCTTACACGTCGCAAAAATATGTAGTTCTTTTAAGTAATATGATGAAAATCTCTGAGTAGGTTGAATGTAACCTGATGTTTCTATCATTTGAAAGGTCGTTCATTTTAACTTCGTGTTGATCTGTTTGTGTGATTTTTTAAATACAATTTATGACCCACAACTCAAATTTTCGGTCAACAGAGAATGATTTTAAAATACTCTTAGTCTGATTATGTTTACCCTAGAAGCTTGGTGACTTTGGTGTTTCCACTTATTGCTAGTTGTCAACGTTTGTCTTCAAAAACTGAAAAATCGAACATGCTGAAATACTGAGTACAAAATATAACAATATGTCATTTCTTTTTCTCGATATCTGAATGCATTGCAAGCGAACATTAAATTTAAACTCTATTTTATCATGGCAAATCATAATAATAACGTTTAAACTGGGAAGGCAGCATTTCGAAAATTATGTCGCCGTTATAACAATTTATTTGCCAGTATGGCCTGTCATCGGGTCATGTGCTGTCTGGTGTGTTTCATAAAAAAATTTGAGTCGTTTCTCATGCACTGATTTGACTACATATTACTCCGTTTACCTGATGAAGACAATGGGCTTACGGCGTGTGTGATCGGTCAACAGGGGATACTTACTCCTCCTAGGCACCTAATCTCACCTCTGGTGTGTCCAGGGGTCCATGTTTGCCAACTCTTGATTTTGTTTTCTATTTGGGACTTACAACATTGATCACTTATCATTATCTTTACCTTTAAAGCAGACATTGCCTATATAGATCTTCTACATAAGTTATATATCAATTGGTTGTTATTTTTGTATTTAATTTATAGGTCTAAAAGTTTGAAAACAAAAATGTTCTTCTTAAGTATTTTAACACAAATTAATATCCTCGTATTTGGAACTGCAAATTAAGTTGTTATGATGTTTTTATTGACACATATCATATGAGGAGGGTCCGTGGGAGTTATGATGCTCCCTCTTTTTAAATTGGTCTAATATTTTGAAAACTATATATAGATATCTGTACCCTCAAATCATATATTTCTTTTTCTTTGTGTTGAGACAAGTTCATTGACACATGTATGGAAGTCACCTGGAGTCATGACTGCCGCTTCCCTTTTAAAAATTGTTTAATGTCTTTTAAACTATTGAGATCCCCGCCTCATCACTTAGTCATATGTTGACTGATTTGTTTCATACCCTTGTTAGACTGTCATTTTCCTACTAGATTTGACTACGGGTAATCCCGTTTACTTTATTTCGACTAAGGGCTCACGGCGGGTGTGACCGGTCAGCAGAGGATGCTTACTCCTCCATGGCACCTGATTCTGCCTTCGCTTTCGTCGGAGGTCCGTGTTGCCCTACACTCGATTTTGTATGTGTTTTGGACTATGATTACGTTTCATACTTTGTTACTTCGCCATTTTATATGTTGACTGATTTGTTTCATACCATTTGTTAGACTGTCATTTTCCTACTAGATTTGATGACGGATAACCCCCTTTACTTTATTTCGACGATGGGCTCACGGCGGGTGTGACCGGTCAGCAGAGGATGCTTACTCCTAGTTGATTCGATACTCAAGAGCATGCTATGCATATGATGACTTTTTAAAGCGAGGTCAACTACCAACAAAAAAGTTGATGTTGCAGGGTTATAACGAATGTCGTTTAAAGTCATCATTTCACAAATTCTATGACCTTATTTGCGATTACAAATTATTACTAAGTCATATGTTGACAAAAGTCAACCTCTGACGTTTGGAGATTCATTCAGAAATTATAGTAATAATTTCGTTCGACCAGAGAATAATGCTAACATTTATCGTCTTATGTATAGTGTGGGCATTTTCAAAGTCAGGGAATACGCAATAATTCAAAACCGCTTGTATATATGATTAAATATATCCCTTGAATGCTCCTTTTTCATGACACAATGCATATACATGTAGTTGTTGGATAAAGAGAAGCAACTCCTTTAACCTTGTTTTACTGTACACATTAGGGGAAAACCCCTTCACATACAATTAATAAGTATTTCCTTTTCACACAGTCATTCATGTTTTCACACAGTTCGTGGATAAAAATACAGATTGATGAAATTCATCAATCTCCATAACGAAGTAGGATTTTTTTTGAAAATCATTTTTTTTTTCAATGTTTTATTTCCTTGTCATTGAAATGGCTGCATTTCAATTGTTGAATGTTTACCATGATTTATATACAAGAAATATACATAGCAGGATCCGGCAAATTGTTTTCACAACACCCAAGCTTTTACTCCTTGTGAGAATTTAACTGTTGTAAATAAGAAATTTTACAGATTGTATGCTAAATTTTCAGGGAACACCGTTTACATAATCATAATATAGGATCCATGGCTTGTGTGACCGGTCGAGAGAGATTACCTATTCCTCCCAGGAACCTGGCCCCATTCCAGGTATGTATTTGGGGTCCGTATTTGTCCTCATTAATGTCGAAGTAAGCATTGTGTTAAACGTAATCATAAGACTGACCATTGTGGCATATATCAAACATTTTAGATTTGAAATAATATTTTTTTGCAACATCAACATCAAAACGTTACACTTTTGAAAACAAATTATGCTATCATTCTTTTCCATGCAGGGAAATCTGCCTTCTATGAATTGGCGAAGTAAAGCATGTGTTAAACGCAATCACTGTCCCAAAAACATATATACAAAATCAAGTGTAGGGCAACACGGACCTTCGACAAAAGTGAAGACAGGATTAAATATCATGAAGGAGTCAGCATCCTCTGATGACCGGTCACACCCGCCGAGAGCCCGTAGTCGAAACAAAGTAAACTTATTTAAAACCATGTCTTTGGAATCTTTGATAATCTATGTTTGATTTATACCATCCCTCTCATATGCTGCATGCAAATTGATGTTGCTAAGGTTTCAGAAATCACGTTTAAAGTCAGCATTTTACAAAATTTAAGGATAAAATAACGATTTAGTTTGCCATAACAACCTGTCTTTGAGTCAAATCCTTCTTGGTTTGTTTCATGAACATGATCAGTTGTTCTTTATACACGAAATTATACAATGGAATTGCTTCGTTCACCTGTTCAAGACAGTGGGCTCACAACGGGTGTAACAGGTCGACAGGGGATGTTTACTTCTCCTATGCACCTTTGGTGTGTCCAGGGCCCTGTGTTTCCCCAACTCTTGAATTATATTGTGTTTAAGTATTGAAGATGATCACCGTTCGTTATTTCTGCATTCATACATAAATGCAGACATTAGACATTAGAATGACTCTTTGTTTCATATCCTTTGTTTAGACTGTCATTTTCATACTAGATTTGACTACGGGTAATCCCGTTTACTTCTATTTCGGCTACGGGCTCACGGCGGTGTGACCGGTCAGCAGAGGATGCTAACTCTTCATGGAACCTGATCCTGCTTAGCTTTCGACGGAGGTCCGGTGCTCTACACATCAATTTATTATGCTTTTTTTTGATTATATTACGTTTAAACACGATGTAACTCTGCGCCTAATTTTGTAGTCAATATAAGTAAATATAATAAATACGAAGCAGATCTGTCAGATTATGTGGGTCGTCTTTTTTTCGAGTTCCGTCGGGAAATATCAAATGGACATAAATATGAAAATGATGATTGTTAATTGATAAGAATATCTATATTACTATATATATGGTTGAAGGACCAGCAAATTTTTTTTTTACCCCGTAATCGTTTTTTGAACAAATTCTGCTCGTATGAATATAAAAATAAGTCTGCCATCAATGGGATACAATTTGTGCCTATAGGAATACCAAATTTGATTTCATTTTCATTTTAAATATCTTCGAATTAATACATTTTCTTGAATATAATGAATATATATATGAATTTGTTTAAGCAAACTAAATATGCAGATATTTCATTTTCATCTTTGCTAGTTCTCGTTGTTCAGTTGACATTGATTCCATTTATTCTAACTATTTTGATAATTTCCATGAAGAGGTCACGGTATCAGTCACACGCTGTTTCTATACAGTCTTCCGTTTTTTAATGTGTTTACAGTGCGTCTTCCTGACGGACATCTGCACAAACGACTACACTTTCTTTGAATAAGTGTGTTTTAATCGATATACTATGTATCATTAACATATAATTCTAGCATGCTAATGTCCCCACAAGGTTACGGTGAGAAATAATTTAGTGGCTTTCATCTTCCTTTACCTTAAATAGAAGGTTTATACATATATAAATGATGTTTAAAAAATCTGTAAAAATACGATTAAATGTAAATGAAATGTATATATCAATTTAGAAGCATAGGATTCTACTTAAAATATGTTTATAACGTCTGGGGAATGTCTAATTACCATGAGAAGCTTCTAATCCCCAGGACCATAATGTTTGAATCCTATCAGAAGTTTCTCATATGCTGGGGAAATATCTGATACCAATTATTCTCTTGGGGAATGTCTAACTTTAATCTAAAGTATTTTATATCCTGGGGAAGTTTCTAGTCCCCTGGTGAATTTCTAATTCCTATAAAGACCTCAGCATCTTAATTTAATGTCGATTTCTATCATCATTATTGTCTTATCTAACAGGGAGTTGTCTTTCTTTCTTGCGTTTCACGTCTCATTTATAAATCCACGATTTACAATTCTAAACCAGAAACAATTCGCAAACTAATAGTTTATCACGATGATCTTCTTCGCAAATACAACTTGACATTAAATTAGACGTCAGTAGTCATTAATTGCCCAATCGTTCGTTTTGACGGCTAACTACTCCACTTATCTAATCGATATATAAGGCCCACGGAGGGTGTGACCGGTCAACTGGGAATACTTACTCCATCTGGCAGCAGATCCCAATTCTGGTGTTTTCCGTTATTTGTGCATTCCTGAAGTTTGTATTACTGATTATACATATTGAATCGGTCTCTGTATTATCTTCAGTATATAAATAATCTTTGATGCACCAGCATGCGCAATTTACGACCAATTATTGTCTCTATCAGTGATGCCAACCGAAATTGTGGAATTCAAACGATGAAGTGAACTTTATAAAGGGGACAATGTAGTGCCAAGACGGAGCCAATCACCGGAGGATCAGAGCCTATGCCTGAAGGAGATAATTCCTGCAATTTTTGCTGATGAATTTGCTAATTCAATCTTATTTTGCTCAATTACAATTACATATTCCGTATTTCAATGCTAGTAACTTAGTACTTTTTAGCAACTGGCTGTAGAGACTCGGGGACTAACCAGTCACACAGCAGAGCCTCGACCAGGGGTCATAATTGAATAATATCATGTCGCCTAACAGGCGTATCTATATCTATTTAGTATGTGACACTCAGAATGCGCATTTCGAACAAATTATAGTCTCTTCCACGAATGATTGTCTCCAAAACGGAAGCACGAAAGAATTGTCGGTAGAATATTCACGAATACCTTGAGAAGGAAAATTTATTAGATAAGGGTGACAATGTACTGCCAAAGCCCATCGAGTTCAAATATACTTCGAAGATACATGATGCACTAACCTGCGTGCCTGAGATGAGGATTAAATTCCTTTGGAAATTTTTAAACTAATGGCAGCTTTTGCTATATTATTTACGTTATTTGCATATGTTCATCAACCACTCTAACAGGATTCACACGATCAAGTTTCAAAGCTGTGCTTGTTAGTAACATGAGACATAGTGCTATTAATGGGCTGTTCCAAGGACCTTTCGGGACTAATCAGTATCTCATACCAGAGCGAAGGACTCTTGACCAGGGTTCAATGATATTAGGTGAGACATTAATATACGTGTTTGTCCAGTGTGATGGTACCATAATATACGGTACCAATTTTGATGCACCATTTAATTCTTGAACCATAGTACTGAAAAAACATCATCTATGAACTGAAAATCCTGCATATATCTAATGTGGTTCTTAGGAAGATGGATAAACATCGTGTTAGCTATATATTGATCTTTCATTGTTATCTTTGGTTTTTCATACGTTTGAAACATTTTATTGGGTGCATCATGCATTATAATAAAGGACACTGATATTGAGTGATTCGAAAGTACCGATATTTGCGACTTATGAGATGAGACGCTGGGCAAAATCTGAGGGAGAGGAGC
>CAJDSM010048348.1:724-10904 GCA_903981925.1 Ostrea lurida | reverse complement strand
CAGTACTACGAATTTGACGACAGGTAACCCCCGGAGTCTACTTAGTTTCGACCAAGGCTCAAGGTCTGGCCTATACTCGATGTATAATTTAATAATTTTAGGGCGGAGACGCTAATGATTACAGTTTATTTAAATACATTGTTACTTCGCCATTTTATATCTTTCTTGATTCTAAAATGAATTACAATAAGTCTTTCATGTAGTTATGAGTATCGTAAATCAATCTTCAAAAGACGTGAACATAGGTAGTGGTTGTTCCTTCGCCATACTTTCGGATTTTATATGCGAGATTCACGTATCTTTCGGAGATGACCTTAGATATGGCGGTCCAGTGTCACAACAGGCGTTCGCACTTTAAAGTACCCACACTGCTCTAAGCATAATTCAAAAATTGAGGTATTTCACTTTTTGAATACATGTAGAGGCAAGCTACTTGCAGACAAGTTGTTGTTGCAGGGGTTTTAACAGTCACGTTTAAAGGAAGCATTTGGTAAATTCTTTGGACGTTATAACAATTTGGTTTACAAGAATGACCTACCATTGAATCAAATGCTGTCTGATGTGTTTCATGGCCATTGTTAAGCCGTTTTTCACACACTGATTTGACTACGGATTGTTCCGTTTGCTTGGTTGAGACTGGGCTCACGGCGGGTGTGCCGGTCAACAGGGGATGCTTACTCCTCCTAGAAACCTGATCCCACATCTGGTGTGTCCAAGGATCCGTGTTTGCCCAACTCTTGTTTTTTGTATTCTATTTGGGACTTGCGAGATTGATCACTGTTCGTTACCTTTTCCTTTACAACTGGTGACGTCTCAGTATGAGAGAAATTCGTAAAGCAGACAATCAATCAATCTCCGAAGTTGACTAAGGCTAGTTTTGTGTCATTTAGTCTTTAGTTATTATGATTTTAACATTGATTACGAATTTTCTTTTACAGGTAATCCAATGCGTAAGTAATTTCTCTTCTTCACATTGATATTCATCTCTTGTATTCACAAAGTCCTGAAATATATGGATACCAAAACCATATTCGGAATTATTTGTACGCATATATCTTTCATTGGTTATGAATTTTCTTTTACAGTTTATCCATACCGTAAGTTACCTACAGCATTTTGCAAATTACATGGTCGTTATAACGAACTTATGCCAAGTCAGCTATTAAGTGTAGTTTATCTTGAATACCTTACAGCTGGCATCAGTGGTATTCTTTTGTTGATTTACATTTTTTTTCTATTAATGACATGTATGATCCACTATTTACTCTATTTCTGATCACACGATATATTTCCTTTGATAACCCACTACTGGTTTGAAAGCTTTCTTGTCTGTTAAACTTATATGGTACCAACTTTGATGCATCAGATGCGAATTTCGACAAATCATGTCTCTTCAGTGATGCTCATACCTAAATGTTGGAAATCCGAAACATATTATTATTGATTTGATGATCTGAACAATATAGTGCCAAAACCTGGAGCCAAATACGCCCGAAGGATCAGGGCTATGCCTGAGGGAAATAATCCTTCATTTTGAAATAAATTTCTACTTTAATCTCTACAATTAAATATATATCCGTATTTTCATTCTAGTAACAAAGTACACAGCAACTGGGTTGTACAGACCCTCTGGGACTAACAGTCCATCAGCAGAGTCCTCCACTCAGGGATCATAATGTTAATCTTTTACTCTGTCAGGGTCATTAATTTTCCAGACGATGTTAAGTTATGTTGGCAAGGATTCATTTCTAGCTTGCAATGTAGTTTCTTAATGATCAAACATCGAAAAGTTTGATGTGTTTAAGAAATGATGTTTTTTTTATTTATCTAATGTCTCTTTATTGATCGGGAATGGGATTATTTTCTGATAGAAAGACTGTAAACGTAAGATATTTGGATAGAGGCAGTTGTTGACGAAACTCAATCGGTAATTGAGTGTGTAAATCTACTACTCAAGCTCATTAGTCACGAAAGGAATATATCAATGCTAATATGTATTAAATCTGTCAATCACGTGAAGTTTGATCAACTTTACTGCAGTCCAGCTGTAACCGCGGACATTAGAAATCGGCTTTTAAACAGTTGATAGTAAGTCATAATCAAGTTTTCAAATTACGGGCTCACGGCGGGCGTGACTGGTCAGCAGAGGATGCTTACTTCTCCATGACACCTGATCCAGCCTTCGCTTTTGTCGGAGGTCCGTGTTGCCCTACACTCGATTTTGTAGATATGTTTTGGGGACTATGATTACGTTTAACACATTGTTTACTTCGCCATTTTATATTGCAGATGTGAGTGTTATAGGCCTTATCGGTGTGCTGTTTTTTGTTCCATTTGCATGACTATTTGAATATTTTCCCCACGAACGCTACATCGAATTTCGAGATTTTACAAATATTGCTATCAAACTCAGATTTACCATGAAAATATGTGATACTAATTTTGGTGTATCGTGATATGAAGGATATATATGAATTTAGATCCAGTTCGAGGAGAGGCTAACAACCTGTTTCAGACACATTTTATTTGATCAGACATTCAGCACACGAAAGCCCAATTGGTAATACTTATCTATTTTGACTGACCATGAGAATTATAAACAATACCTTTGATGGACAGTACGGATTAGAAGTTGAGGCTGCAATTTTTATTGGGGGTTGACGACACCTGCAAGTATGCCGGGACTACAATGGGCACACAAGGGACCGAATGAAAACACAAGTGCCCGACCCAATCGTTCACCTCGTTCTGCACCAGGGAATGCAGGACTGCCATCCCCCTGTCTCCGTATCTATAACGGGTTTTACTTTACATAATTTGTTTTACTCTTAAATTGGGGCCTCTACTGCATGCACACAGTAGAGGTGGACCCAGCCATGACAAGCTAAAGAGTCAAGACTACTGATATTTTACCCTAACAGTTACTTTGGCCAACTTATTTTGCATATTGTAAAGGGAAAATATTCGCGTGGGTTTTAATTTCGCAATATTCGATATTATGTCAACTATCGCGAAAATAAACCATCGTGAAGTGTTGTTCAATGTATTTGGGTATATATATGATTCTAGCTTAAAATATTTACTTTCCGCGAAATTTAAACCATTGCGAAATGCTAAAATAAAAAAATGGCGAAATTCTAGCGCCGCGTAATTAAAGCCATTTACAGTAACCGACGTACACACGCCCTCTGTTAGTAGGCAGGGTGAAGAGACCGTCCAGTTACAGGCAGGTCTTTCGGTCCTCCAATATACCACTAAAAGTACTTACAGTCCTCACCACAAAGATTAAAACAGTAAATATGTAGGGAAACTGGGGAAGAAAAACATTGGTCCCTTGGTTGAAAACATTTGCAGTGCTAGCTGTGCATTTTTGTCAAGTGTTGTGTTAGTTTTATGTACGTAATTTTGATGGTTGATCATATTTGACTGTGACACCATTACATTTTCTGATTATAAACGTTTTGATGGCTTTTAATTCGTTACTTTAATTTTGGTAATTGATGTATTTCTTACGGCGGTGGGCGCCATGTTTGCATGTCATAGGTACCATATATAGGAAAATTACTGTAATATCAGGGATATATGCATTCAATCGATCTAACATACACTGTATTTTCTTTTATTATTGTTTTACAGTAACACCAGCACCAGGGGCCAGAGTATAAATTTACTTAGTTTAATGGTGATACCAAATAATAGGATTGATCAAAAACAGCACAAGGTGCAGTTTTGTGGGTCAATACGTTCTGAGTTCACTCCCCCTGACATGGTAACGGCTTTCCGGATTCTCCTCTTCACATGCACATATTTCATACGCAATAGCAAATAATCCAAGAGAGTCCAATTTAAGCCTTTACTAAACCGCGTACACACGCCCTCTGTTAGTCAGGGCGGTGAACGAGACGTCAGTATAACGAGGGTCCATTTTGCGTGCACCAATATACCCTTAAAGTAATCCTACCAGTACCTCACCAACATTAAACAATAAAATATGTGGGAAACTGGGGAGAAAAAACATTGGTCCCTTGGTTGAAAACATTTGCAGTGCTAGCTGTGCATTTTTGTCAAGTGTGTGTTAGTTTTATGTACGTAATTTTGATGGTTGGATCATATTTGATGTGACACCCATTACATTTTCTGATTATAAACGTTTTGATGGCTTTTAATTCGTTACTTTAATTTTTTGGTAATTGATGTATTTCTTACGGCGGGTGGGCGCCATGTTTGCATGTCATAGGTACCATATATAGGAAAATTACTGTAATATCAGGGATATATGCATTCAATCGATCTAACATACACTGTATTTTCTTTTATTATTGTTTTACAGTAACACCAGCACCAGGGGCCAGTAAGTATAAATTTACTTAGTTTGTAATGGTGATACCAAATAATAGGATTGATCAAAAACAGCACAAGTTGCAGTTTTGTAGGGTCAATACGTTCTTGAGTTCACTCCCCCTGACATGGTAACGGCTTTCCGGATTCTCCTCTTCACATGCACATATTTCATACGCAATAGCAAATAATCCAAGAGAGTCCAATGACTCGGTTGTTTGACATAATCATTTTAAACATGTTGAAATGATAAAAAGTATTGTATTGTTTGTGAAACAACATGCCTTTTACTTTAGAGTCGGTAGAATATCAGCCACAGCATCAGACGGCGTATGCACACATTCCTACGAAAGATAGGTTACATAATTAGGAAACTGCATAACGCTCCTTGCAGTTCGAGGTCCTTATTCTCACAACCATCTCAAATGTAGTTAATGTTGCAGGGTTATCATTTAATGTCAACATTTCGCAATTTTTACGATAGCAATAATGACCTTGCTTGCGATTACAAATTTGTCAAATGTTAACTGATTTGTTTCATACCCTGGCCTTTATTCGACTGTCATTTTCCTACTAGATTTGACGACGGGTAATCCCGTTAAGTTTATTTCGATTACGAGCTTACGGCGGGTGTGATCGGTCAGCAGAGGATGCTTACTCCTCCATAGCACCTGGTCCCTTTTTATTTGAGGTTCATATGACAAATTAACTGTATCTGGTGGGATTATTTGCAGTATTTTTTAGTTCAAAATATGAAGATACTGATAGGATTTTAATAGGACGAAACATCCTCACATTCTCCTACAGGATTTTTGTCTTTAGGAGCTTATATCTTTTATTTACAAGTCGTAGTAACTTTTGCTTTGTGGTATTCAAAGTGAAGTGTAATCTTGTTATTGTCCTTGGCTTTTGAAACCTTTTGTCTTCAAGCAAAAATTATTATTCGAAATTTTTCTGACCTTGGCTTGTGAAAACGGCTCATTTTGAGATAATATTCTAATATTGAGACGTCACCAGTTGCAGGTGAAGTACCAAAAATTTAGACCTATGTTTAGCGTTTAGGGTCGTAGCAGTAAGAGTTAGTTAATGTACCAATGCCTGTCGTGACACGGGAACTCCGTTTATCCGAAAGACCCTTTTCTAAATGCTGAGCATTTGGCAAAGGAGCAGTCACTCTTTTCACATCTTAGATTTCTTATCAATTAAGCAATCATAATATTTTTCACATATTATGTCATTTTATGATACATACTCACTGACTAACTCGAAATAAACCCCCACATAAGGGCAACACGATCCCTTCACAAAGCGAGCAGGATCAGTGACCTAGGTCTGTTGTACGCTCCACTTCCTTTCGTGGATCCGTGGTTTCAACACCCGCCTGTTGAGCTTGTGAGTCGAAAACAAAGATAAACGAGGTACCCTCGTTCAAGATCTGAGTTGAAAAAGGTCTAACAAAGGATATGAAATCGTAAGTTCTTATGTAACAAATAATGATCATTGTGATAAATTCTGTAATCCAAACAATGTCATTTTTTATCGGAAAGGATAATAGAATTTGCTCGTATAATGATGACTTCAACGTATGATTTTCGTAGATTGTAACCTTGGCAGATCATCAAACTTAGTTGTTAGCTAGTTAGGGCTCTCTCAACAAATCGATCATACATGACATGCCCTTGGCGTAAAATCGAATCAATCATGAGGGAGACAACACACCCCCCATAAGCAGGTATGAGTCGGTACCCTATCTAATAATGAAAAAAAGAGAAATACAATTGAAAGCATCAAAAAGTTCAAGTCACGTTCTCATGCATAAAAGATGTAGTGCTGTCAGTAGCATGTTCGTTGCGATATGTAAGGATCTAATGATAATTGCAGTGAGTAATGATCACAGATAATGAAGCACATTCGTGGTCAGATGACTTGGTGTGTCGTCTTTAATTGTCAAAAGTTCAAGCATCATGAGCAATACTAAGTAAAAACCTCGAAAAAATAATCCCCTTGTGAAAAGGGTTGCATGTTTTCACTGTTAATTGAATATATTAGTGAAGCAGTCGTCTACTGGTGGAGTGTGTATATCCTTTAAGTTAAGTGGAGGCCTAGGAGGAAAAGGTACACCGGCAAAGTTTGTGTGTTTATGTTTGTTTTTTATCCCGTAACAGTTGCTGAACCAAATTCTGCTTGCATATGATATAAAAAATAAGTCTGCAATAAGGGGCACAATTAGTGCCCTTAGGAATACCAACAGATTGTTGAAGACATGGTCCCCAAAGACTACATAAATATTATTATAAGAATCCAACCATGCTCTTAACATCTATTCAGATTACTGTTTGTGGACATCAGAAGTGGTTTCTGACAAAATGTGTATCTTGTTTCCCAATGACCAGAAACTTGTATTTTCGGGTTGCCGTTTTTGTTCAAAAAGCTATTATCAACTATCTGAAAAATCTAGATTAATTTATCTGAGTGAGATGAATGGTAGTAATTAAGAGTATGAGAAATCATACGTTTGATGCAGAATCAATTTTAAAAATCTGTTAACTTGAAGTTTTCTATAATGCTCTCTAAGATTTTTGAGAATCCACAATCGTGATTGCCACTTCTGGAGGATATGTAGGTGACGAGTATCTCTGAAGTGACTCTTTAACAGCTGTTAGTAGTTTATTTAGTAGTAAGATAGAGGCTTGGTAGAGCACTTACTGGAACCAGCGATGTATCTTTGTAAGGATTCTTATTCAATTTCGGAATCCAGTAGAGGTATGGTAATTCAATTGATCCTGATTCTTCGGAATATTGAAAGTATTCAAAACAGAAAGTTGATTTTGAAGAATTTCATCTCAAGTCAGATTGCTAGGAGTATAAGTAGGATTCCCGATGTTGAAAAACCCTAGTTCATTTAAAAGGGACAAGTGTAATAGTGACTTTTACAAACACACAATACAAGGGACGAAAGTCGCCATCTTAGAAAATATACCCACGCGGTTCAACACCCGTTTCTGTACTTTAAACCAACAATTTATTGGTTGATCATGATTAGATTCACTGCTGCGATGATTTCGCTAAACGGTGATGTGTTTGTCGCGACACGATCAGTCAAAAACTTGTTGGTTTAGAGTACATAAACGGGTGTTGAACGGAGTGGGGGTTTATTTTTTATTTTTCAATGTAAAGCGAAAAATTGAGTATTACTAATATTATATACTTTCATTTACAGCTTATGCAGCAAATATGCGTATGTACCTCTTCCTACTCTATTCCTTATTATCCCCTAGCAACTAGTTGCGGAGGGGATATAGCATCGTTGCCGTGCGCATGTGTGTCCGTGTGTGTGTCCGTATGTATGTGTGTGTGTGTGTGTTTGTCCGGAACCTTGTGAACAAGATAGAAGCAAGGACATTCATCAGAGAATCATGTAACCTTCCACAAATGTTCCTCTTGGACAGAGAATGAACGCTGGTCATGTTCAAGGTCAAGGGTCAAAGGTCAAGGTCACTATATGGAATTTGGTAAACAAGATAAAGGACACATCATTCATCAGAGAATCATCAAACCTACCCCAAATGTTGCCCATATAGAGATGATGAACCCCATTGATTTTCAAGGACAATGGTCAAAGGTCAAGCTCATTATGGACTATTGACTAAAATTCTTGTGAACAAGATAGAAGACACAGCATTCATCATAGAATCATCAAACCTTCCACAAATGTTGTCCATGGAAAGAGGACGAACCCTATTGACAAAATCACTATTGACTTAAATTCTTATGAACAAGAGAATCTTCAAACCTTCAAAAGATGTTGCCCATGGAGAGAGGATGAACCCTATTGATTTTCAAGGTTGATGGTCAAGGTCACTTTAGACTATTGGCGAAAATCCTTCTGAATAAGATAGAAACAGCATTTATCAGAGAATCATCAAATCTTCCACCAATATTCCGTATGGAGAGTGGATGTTCTCTTTTGATTTTCAAGGTCAAAATCATTATTGACTACCTCAATATCTTGTGAACAAGATAGAAAACACAGCATTCATCGGAAAATCATCAAATCTTTCACAAATGTTGCCCATGGAGAGGGTAAACCCTATTGATTTTCAAGGTCAAAGGTCACTATTGACTATTGTTTAAAAATCTTGTGTTGCAAGGGGATGCTACGCTTGCGTTATTTTGTTTCAATAACGTTCATTTCTCAGTTTTATTATACTTCAAACTTTATTTTGACTTTATGCAACTTTTGTCAGATCTTGATGAATTCGAATACAAAATCGATAAGCTATGTCTACATATTTTCTCCAAGTTTTCATAATACAATATTCTTACTTAGATAATTGAAGTATTTTTATATAAAGATCAAACGCATTCAATAGTATATTACTATATATCAATTTCCTAGTCTACTCATCACGTGTGTTATTGTCAATCTTTGCTGAATGAAAATCGGAAGTAGGGTATTACTAATATCAAGTACATATCTTATTTTACAGGGCCAACACCAGCACCAGCTTTTGGTATGTATCTAGAATAGCGTTCCCAGCACTCCCCTTGCGTGTTCGTAAGAGGCGAAACTAAGATGGGCGGGTCATTTCGGAAGAGACCCGGAAAAACCGAGGCCGCCCGTGTCACAGCAGGTGGCACGAAAAAGATCCCTCCATGCTCAAAGGCTCTGAGTGCCGAGCATAGGCCTAAATTTTGCAGCCCTTCCCCGGCAATGGTGACGTCTCCATATGAGTGAAATATTCTCGAGAGGGACGTAAAACAGTAAATAATCAATCAATCAACTGTATTCCTGGCTACAATAACGTTCATTTCCCTTTTTTCTTTCAAAATTTAAACTTTTATTTTACTTTCAACAAACCATTGTCGTATATAGATACTCAGTACATTGTAAAGCACCTCTAATCTTGGTCGTACAGCAGTTCGAATGACCGCTCTAAGTTAACTTATAACAGTTCTGCTGACTGGTTTAGAGCTGCTCTAGAACTGTTATACGACTGATCTAGACAAGAACTGTTCTAGATTAGAACCATTGCATGGCTGCTCTATAATTATATCTGACTGGTCTAGAACAGTTCCCCGTCTGCCCTCGAATACTAGAATCACATAGTTTATCCTCAATTTCAATTGGAAACTGATATGCCAAACCGAACATTAAATATAAAGAATTAGATATTTGATTGTCTTCAAGTTCTGATTTGGTGTTATATATATATATATATTAGGGATGTCAACGAATCTTTTACTATTCGAATAGTCTTAGATAACATCGACGTTCGACTAAAAAAATTGTCGAATAGTCAGTAAAATTTTAGCATACTGGCAATTTACCTATTTCGGTGTCTTGTCATATGATATTGGCCAGACAAAATAACACTTTCCGATAATTATGTTTCATCAAAGAAATTTCGTTTCGCCAACGAGTTTACTTGTATCAAACTGCTTAATTACTCAATCTACAGACACAGCTGAAAATATTTTTTATATTAAAAACTCCGTATAAGAGGTTTGAGCGAAAACTTACTTTCTTCCTAAATGTGTAAGTATATATATTACATGTACGAGTACATGTATGTGTAACAATGCATGTGTTGGGGTACTCAAAATGCCATAATTCTACATTAATTTTGAAATAGAGGGCCGCGTATGTTTTTCTTTAATTAATTGTACTTAATGGATGTTTTCATTGGAGTCTTACCTAACAGGACTTTCACAGTTAACTGACCACTAATGGAGTTTTACGAAGAAACTTACTTTTACGATCGACGGTTGACTTTTACAATATAAAGGGACCAACTCCAAATATGAAAAAAAAATAATGGGGTATTTTCTAAATTCATGT
>CAJDSM010048343.1:2137-24824 GCA_903981925.1 Ostrea lurida | reverse complement strand
TACATTTTGATATCAAAAACTTGGAAGAACAAAAATCTTACCATACTCTTGCAATTACTTGCGGTTTCCATTTTGAATGTGTTCCGACCGTTCATTACGCGATAGATTTGTTCACATCTTGATTTGGTTTAATCTTATATTTAAGTAAATAGGGTGTATATCAAATTATTTATGACCACGTGTGTCTGTCTGTGCGCCATATGAAAGAAGTATTGTTTTCTTAATTAGATATATAATATTCCATTTGTGATGTCTTTCAATAGAGGTTGTAATGCATATTAATGATTGTTCTACCAGCAAATGAAATTTGTATTAGTAATGAGGTGCTGGGAAAGACGCTATGCCGCAGCCCTGTTCTTTCGTGCAGATGTTACCATTAGGCAAACATTTATAATTGGAAAACTAGTTTGATATCTTCCCCATTTTTATATTTTATTTCTTAAAAACTAACATTAAATGATAATGATTGGCATGATGTTCTGTGGCCAACTCCTTTTGTCAAGGACCCAGCATTCTAACGTGTATTGTTTAAAGGTTTAACAATTTTCGAATTTTCCTCTTTCTCCAGAACATCAAGCGTAAATTTCAACACAAACGCCACAGTGTAGTTTGTAAAAAGGGATTAAAGTTTTGCAAATAATTACATTAGTAGTCTATTATTTTCATGTAATTTTCTCTGTTTACATAAAAAAATGAATCTTTTCGGATTTGTTGTTTTCGATGTATTACATCTCAACAAAGTTATTGCTTTTCGACGTACATGTTGTAATTACAACATTAAAAGCAAGAAAGATTACATAAAGTAACCATAGAATCAATCTGTGGCTTTCGGTTACTATATTATTGATATACCAAGCCTAAATGAAAGACAGCCAAGTCGGCTAGTGCACGATAAATAAAAATGATGGACGAGGCCATGCGGCTGCGGCAGTAAGTACGTTGTATTATTCATTGTTTGCTGATGTCAAAAACTTAAAGAGCTTTTTCACGGAATAAACCTAAAATCACGATGATTTTTTTCAAATGTAATAAAAATATGAAACTTGCCATCAAAACGTGATGATTTCTCCGCACACTTGAACACAATGATTGCCTTCTGACGCGATAAATTAAAAGCATTAGCGCGTTTTTCAAGTATATAGTAGATTAAATTGCATTTTTTTAAACAAATAACGGTCAACGCGCGAATTTACGAATTTCTAGTTCTCTGGAATTGACAAGGACACATATTATTTGTATAGGAACAAGGAACAACTGGCTCGTGATATATGCAAACACAAAGTACTCTGAAAGAATAGAAATATTAAAGAGAATGCATTGATTGGTTGTCTTATTATATAATATTTTATGTGGTCTTTATGGAGACCTTAGGTCTTTCCAACTTAATCCGTGGTTATTCCTCTTTTGGGCACTATATTGTTCCCCCTTATTGGTAGATTTATTTTTATATTCATAGTGTGAAGCTCATGAATTTGTAGAAATCTTGTACGGTATAGAAATATACAAAAAAAATATATATACTTTTTCCGTGTCTTCAACTTTTTATCATAAGGTATATTTAGATGATTGTGTTATCAATTAACTAAACATTAATTTTTTCACACGTTATGTCCATTTGATTATTTGAGAACTCGATTATAGATAAGGACTACCACAGAACTCTGACAGATCTGCTTCATTATTTGATATTTTATCTTATTATTGACTCTAATGGAGACTCCGGACAATACATTATATGAAAATAAGCATTTCGTCCGCTAATAATCAGACTGTGATGACTAACTTTGCAACGTTCGACTTTCCCTTTCTATGTATAATTTTACCGACTCTATACACCCTGCTATATGTGTGTATATTCCCAGTTGCTTCGTCGCAAGGCATGCATGCGTTAGTGAGGACTTTTTAAAGCGAGGCCAAACTACCTTAGACATCACAAAGGTTGATGCTGAGGGTATTATAACGAAATCTCTGTTAAGTCATTTTGCGCAAATTGCTTACAGGCGCTATAATGACTCTTTTTTTTCGGATTACATAGAATGTATTCACTACAGTCATATGTTGACTGTATTTCTTTCATACCCTTGTTTCAGACTTCATTTATACCTACTAGCATGTTGACCGGATAATCCCGTTCTACTTTGTTGCCGGAACAAGGCTCACGGCGGGTGTGACCGGTAAGCATAGAGATGCTTTTACTTCCTCCTATGGCACTGATCCTACCTTCACTTTTTGGTCGGAGTCGTGTTGCCCTACACTCGATTTTGTATACGTTTTTTTTGGATTATGATTACGTTATTGACACAATGTTAACTTCACTTCTTTTTGGATATTTCACACATTGTCCTTTTCTCTTTGAGAACCAATAGTATAAGTATTTAACAACATACATAAGATACATGTGATATATAATCACATATTTTGCAATTTACAGTTTGCAAAATACGCTGAATATAGTTTATTACTACAAAACATTTTCAAGCGTGACGTTTTTGAATTTCTATTCCCATATAAGGAGATCGCGTGTTTTATGACGATTCAATTCTCGCCCCATTTCCATTTTAGAATTTGCCACGTTGAGACACGTTGTCTTTCTTAGGCTTTATTTTCTCGCTTGTGTTTACATTTTTGACCGGACAATGTCTGGTTATACACTTTTTACCGTTATATGATTTGATTCTCCTTAATTGAAATCACCATGTAATAAATTTCAAAAGTACAGATTTATGCTCCTTTTAAAATGTTACACCCTTTTGAAGTTAGGTGAGACTGAAAGATTGAGAGATAATTCCATTAATTTGTGTGTAATTTGACATAAATATATCTGCAATAGACTCATCTGCTATATAAATCTCATCATAAGTGTATGATCCACAACAACTGATAGTTTACCCCTAGTCGAATTGTTTACAACAAGGATTTATCCACGTATGGGTATTCAATTCTCGGATATAAAGTTCCTCTCAGCTTTTATATAAAGAAGGAGAAGTTGAAGATACATTCCCGTTTGTCATAACTGTTATAGTCGTTATCTTTGCCAATTAATGTTTCTGGTGTTTTGATTCAAAGCATATCAACCAACGAATCTAAGTACGAAGCAGTTTTGACAGGCAGCTGTTGTGTCTTGTTATCTTCGAGTTTAGCTGTACACGCCACGGTGTGAATCGAGGTGATTCGTAACACACATCCCTGAGGAGTTTACTAGAAACAGCTTCGTTTTCGGATACATACTCGCGTAAATAGTTATATTGGAATGATGATGTACTGTTTAAAATTGATAACAGAAGGGTGTCACTAAGAATCTTTGAGACTAATGAATCATCTATGTTCTTTTTCTTCTTCATTGCGCAAGAACGATTACAGTTTGGATAATAATTTTTGCCATATTATGATAAGTATTATGATATATACACAGTCACTAGATCGATAACATCAGTAACAACATCAATATACCTTTATACTTTACTGCTTCATTTTACACATATCTCTTACCACACCCTATATTTGTCTGATCCGAGTGTTAGAATATGACGTGATGCACTTAAGAGACTACTGGTGCTTATTTCAATCATTTATAGCACAGTTAGCTTTCTCTCGGCGTACCACCAACCGCTCATGAGATAGCCGACAATCAAATAGATGCTATTTGTGAATTGAAATTATTTCCTTAGTATTTCATCAATATATACGATTTGACCTGTAATATGATGCTTTTCTGAACGATATAAGCGGCTACGCGCAGTGATTCTAGTACCTTCCCAAAAATTTCACGGTCAAATGAATGAAACAAGTTTCAAAATAAAACCTTCCTTCTATCTGATGTATTTCAGCATTCTAAGTAGAAAATTACTATGTTAATGATGTCAACCTTCTCGAGCTGGTACGAGTATACTCTCGCTTCTTGAGATCATGAAAGGGGACATCTTAGGTGGGGAGAACAGCAATGAGCACAAGTGCTCTCTCAACTAGTTCACAGTGTATCAATGAGAAGCTGTAACCAGATTTATTTCTAAATGTTAAATACCAATGAAATAATTACAGAGGCAATTATTTATCTAAAGTCATACTTTTTACGGTGCCCCTTGACCTTACTCTTGTGAATCATGGCGGGTCTATTATTTTCGTACCTGTTCCTGTCATTTCTTTCCGAAAACTCTTGTAACCTTGGCATCTTAACTCCAACTTGTGTGTAAATTTGGAAGGTAATTTAGTCGTGCTTTTGGATTATTTCAGCATATATGTTCCTTTTTATGTAACGGACTTTTTTCCTGCGATATTTGGTGTATTGATCCTAAGTATGTATTGCCATCCTCCTAGTTCTGGAATTTTGTACCTATAATTTCAGCCCTACCTGTTTTCTTTAAAGAGAGTTAGTGTTGTAACCATGCCCTTCATTAGCACGTTTCAGGCATCACTTTCTCTGAGTTTTATAGGACCGTTCTATACCGTTGTTTTCGTACATTATAGTCAAGTTGGATGACTTCTTTTCTCAGTGTGGTGTATCAAACTGGATATTAAATATGTCTTGGACCTTCCCCATAGCTCCTCTCTCACGCCCACCCTGTGTCTCCCTGGCTGCTTTAAGTGTTCTATTCCATCCTTTTGGTCGGCATAAACGTTAAATAGTAAAGTTTTCCTTGAGTTATTCTTCTACGTGGCTTGCCTTTTATTTATAATTTAGTGGGCGTTAACAATGTTCCGAGACAATGATGCTACGTTTCCTTATCGATAAATATCACATGTTGTATTCTTATGGTACGAGGTACCACTCCCTCTCCAATGCTACATGGTTCACCCACCAGAATTATAGGTGGACCGAGCTTCGTTTTCGATGCGACATCTCTTTCTCAACATCCTATGATCGGGTCGGGGGCATATATTCTTATCATGGAGGAGTGAAATAGGCCCTCTTGATGTAATTCGGTTCGTCCATGCCACTGAATCCCTATGATTTTACCATCCAGTCTCTCTCTTCCTCTTATTGAGCATTTACATAACCTTCTTCGTGTTCTATTTTTTTCTTCTTTTATGCATGTGTTTTCTAATTTCCCCGTTCTGCTGGTGTTCGTGATTGGTCTATTATGCCTTTGCTAAAGCTTTCTTGTTCCCGTAATTTGTCGTTGCAACATTATCGTTTTTTATGCCCCCATTTTCTTTCATTTTGACCATTCATCGACACCTTAGTTGACCTCCTTTTTTTTTCTTTAATACTCTTACCCCTCTGTACTTAACTAATTAGCGATCAAATGGTTTTCTGTGCGAAGCCCATAGAAATGTGGCCCGCTCTCATTAGATTTTTTGTATATATCTATCTTTTCCAATTTTCCTTGTTATCCACACACTCAGATAACTAAGTCATAATCCCTCCTCCCGGAACTCCGGCCCTAAGCCTATGATAGCATATCTGTTTAGGTTGTACTTTTTGTTCACATGTTTATTGATTGTATTGTCCTAATAGCCTATCCCGCACTGGCCGACCCATTTTTCTTTAATTCTGGTGTCGCCTACTATGAGATTTCATTTTGGGATGTAACCGTTGCCTATTATTTAAAAAAATAGATGATTACATGAACCGTGCTTTCAGCTATTGACCTAGCGAGTGCAGACCAGAACCGAGCAATGGAGCAAATAATAGCTGACCGTACTTTATGATTGATTTGTTCCCAAGAAGAAGAATTGCCAAATTATCGGGTCCACTCCGTTCCGTCATGTTCTGTTCTTCGTCTATCGAAAAGATCCCTGAGAACTCCATGTACAAGTCTGCGACGTCCAATAAGACCTTGTCTTCCGCGAAAATAAGCGTCCCTCTGAAGAAAACTGTCTAAACACCCAGAAAACCTCAGAAATTACTGCTTCCATAATATCTTAATAAACCCCACCTTTGGCAGCATCGTGAGGTATGAGTGAGCATTTTATTGAAGTTATATCATAATAACTTACGGTGTTTTCTGACTAAAGTTAAATGGTATCTTGCCAATAAGAAAATTCGTGAAATATAAAACAATGTTATGTATCCTCTCCGTAAATTTTAGCGGGAACAAAATAATCCCATAATTGGAAAAACGCGCGTTCGAAAATAACCAAGTCATTTAGACAAAATTATCATCTTCGATATTAGTAATCAATCAATTCTTGAGATTACATTCCTGCATTACTTCTCCTCTGAACCAGCAAGATATTTCCCCATACCAAAATATCAATCTCTCAGTTAGATATCAGTTGCCGATTTCGGTGGTAGAGTCTTGCCTCTCCTCCCATCCAGAGTGTAACAGTCAAGAACATCCATATGTATGAGATTCCTGGTGCATATTAGCAGAAAGTTATTAAGAGATCACCCAATTCTACAAAAAATAGTAATATCCGATGCCCAGGTTACCATACTGCCCGCGCGTTTAAGCTCTTGCAGAATAGAGATAACATTTGTAATGATAAAAAATTATACCCTTCGGAATAAGTGTTTGATTCCTCATTTCGTTTAGGCCCTCTCAGAAGAAGGAAAAACTAACAACAAAAAACCTATACCAAAATTTAAACGAGAAGATCTTTACTGTTGTTTATCCCGTTGAAAGTCGCTATTATTACAATGAAAAATTTACCATTTTGCTATATGTAGCTTTGACGATGCCCAAACACCAACTCGCACCCCTGGATACAGCGGACCGCCACTCCGCGCTACTCGTTATGATGGTAGCGACTGGCTTCAAAATTACATGCACTGTTAAAACCGCCTAATCAGACTCCCACAACACAACAATCCTGTTAGGTGCATCCCTCTGTTTTTTTCTACATATAAACCAGTAACGTTATCACGAAAATCCCAACTAAACCAATGGCCCCTAAAAATCTTTACTCCAAGACCAACGATCCCCCGCCGCTCCCCCACACAACTTAATCTTCCCTCTCATACTCTGACTCTCCGCCTTTCCCGAGTGAAAAAATCATACCGCTTACCGCCCTAACTTTTCCACTGTCATATATATTTCTGTATGATGATAATATATGAGAGATTTTTTCCCTTCATAATTGTATTTTATATATTTTTAAAGAGACATTTACGAAACCTTCCATCTCAGGAGCAAATCTACTCTAAGATGCTACCATTCATTACATTGATTAAAAATAAGAGAATGTACCACCCTCGCAATACCCGATTCACCGCTATCACGCAATAACTTCTCTAGCACACACTCCAATATTCTTCTCGCAGAAAGAAAGTTACTCAATATTCTCGATAGTATATCTAAGTAATCTAGTTCATTCAATTGCATTTCATTTCTAAAGAGTGTGGAGGTAAAGGAAGGTTTAAGAAAATATTTGAGAGAGAATAATGTGAGTAAATCGATTCCCTCTCAAGTTTTTGTTTTCAAACTTGAACATCATGACGATGTGTGTTTAACACTCAATTTGATAGAAGAGTAATTTCATAATCCGACCAAATATATGCGAGAGCAAGCTTTACTCCTGTAATGTATGATAATCCATTTACAATGATCGGTTTAATTGCACTCACCACGATTCAATTTGGCACGAATAATTTGTCTAAATCCACTTAAAGCTATGGTACTCCCCCAGGGAAGATGGGCACTCACAGTGAAAAATTGTTAAAAAGTTCTGTCCTTTCCACTCCGTTTTAATTTTGAGAAAACGTATGATAATTCCCGTGGAAAAAAAATACCAATTGTGACAAGGAGAGATAGAGAGAAGAGAGAGAGGGAAGGAAAGGTATCTGGCTGCGGCCGTGATAGTAAGTTAGAGAGAATGACGAATGACAGTATTAGGAAATGACATAATGGAGAATAAAGCGTTAGCAATAATGAAAATTTGCATTAGAGAGAAAGAAGAATGTCCTCGATTTGAATTCGACAACCCTTAGTGTGAAGACGACCCGAAAAGTTTATTGGTGTGACGTTGGATCTAGATGTCGCACCGACGATTGTATTTGACTGGAACGGTAATTAAATCCTAGAATAACCATTGTTAGGATGCGTAAGATCTATTATAGCTTGTTCGAGATATAAATGTTTATGTTAATAGTGGTGAGATTGAACATCCTTCTGAAAGATTCCAAAACTTACAAAGTATCTCTCTCTCTCTGGTACAGTTTTGCATTTTATTTATCACATTAAAATCGCCTTTAGCTGATTACGCCATATTTAGATAGTTTACTATTAAACAATCTGTTACGATCGTTGCTTGCTTATAGTGTAATCGATCCGATAATTTATTTATAATATAACACACTAAGCGGAAGTTTATGAGTAATTCCTTCGTTAAAAATCGAAAAATTCCAGAATTAATTTTACTTAGAGCCCACAAAAATTTATATTTCTTATTAATGATTTTGTAATTAAAAATATCTTCAGAGGTTATCAAAATCATATTTTAAGTATCATATTGTTTTCTAACGACAATAGATCTACATTTTAATTTCTTACGGCTAAGTCAACTAATCTTTTACTATAAGTCTATTCAATGTTTAGAGACCTCCTTTGATAGCTCCTGTTTTTATTCATGCATAAAGGTTTTTTCCGACGCCAGGATTATGTCAATTTCCATATCTTTACCGTGATTACACAATGCTAACTGGATAACTAGGTATATACTTCCAATTAGTGTTTGTCCCTGATGATCATTGCGTTACATACAGGTTCATGGAACAAGACTAACTCCCATTCACTTTTATATGACCTATTAAACACTAAAGTATATCGACTTTTGTGTTTATATATCTATTGTAAATTACATAATATTTGCAGGTGATAAAGTAAAGTTCATGGAAGCAGTGTTTATAAGTCGCACGCCGTCTAGGATAAAAAAGTTTATAATAAGTTTTTCATCCGTTGCTGTCCTTATTCCTAAAGTTGGTGTGTGCTTCCAGAGTTGTGTTATGTCGTAATAAGTGGCGAATAAATCATAGCAAGGAACAAAACTTTTCATAAACTATAATGTAAAACCATTTAATGTGATAAATTAAATAGTCAGGTGAATATAACATTTCCAAAAGGGAATCCAACTTTGCTCTTGCAAAGTCATGGTGTATTTTTATGTTTTAGAGTATTAATGAGCTATTTTCGTTTAAAACGAGTTAATTATTTTTCCACCAGAGCGTAAATATACTTAAAATTTCCGACGAAGATTTCATGTTGAAATAACAGTAACTGTGTCTTTTTTCGCGATATCCCCAACCTAAGAGTCGATATTGGTTTAACTAGTGCATCTAGCGTACTCCCCTCTCAAAATCAAGTGTGAAAGTGTGCGTTAATTATCCCCGGCTCATAAGTAAGGAAAACTGCAGTCAATGGTGGTAGAATGTGGTGTCAAATTATTGACCCGCTAGAAGCTTGTGCTCTTTTTCTATCTGCTTTGGTGAGTTGTGATTTTTTTATATATGTATAGTTTTGTTGCTGTTCACACATCTCTCTTTCTCATCCCTAGTCCCTTGCTGGATTTCTCACTAACACCTATTTAATGGAGCTTAGATGTTTAAGATATATTCAAGCATTTATAATGTCATTTGTGTTTTTTTATACAGTACTTCAAATTTTTGTTCCGCCTCGAGTTTTGGGTTGTTTGGGCAATTGCCCGGACGGCTAAACACTTATATATCAATGAGCGTCGAGTGGTAATCTCTAAAACGATCACTGTTCACTCCACAACAATTAGTATCTATATCCGATACTATACATAATCGTGATTCCTCCCTAACGAGATAGTGCAATATCAAAACTCTAGACATATTGGCATTCCCTCTTTTAAGGATAAGATCTCAAGGAAAGAAATCTCTATTTCATTATGGAGTGCATAATATGGCAGACTTCCCGATCAGTGTGTCAACAGTCCTGTTGAATTCCCATGAGCGCGGTAAACAAATAGTTCTACTGCACAAAGATGTTGCATTTTGCGCGAATATACTTATCGTTCTTCTTGTATGATGATGCCTTCAACCCGAAATGTTGTGATGAACCTGTCGCTTTGCACGCATATTCTCCCACACTTGAAGTTAGAGTATTGTTTGATATCGCGATCGGAATAACTCTTAACAAAATTGTGATGGCATTCTTCTATCCACAATTATCCTCACAGTTCATAATAAATTAATTAATGTGCTTGTTTGCAATACGATTCATTATTCTTTAAAAATATTCATTTTTGAATTAATTACTAATTATATCGGCTGGGTTCGTTTTTAATAATGTTTAGTTAACATTTTGTGGGGTCCATAGGACGATGTTATAATATGTTGGATCGGACTTCTTATGTTCTTAAATATCCGACGATTTTATTCTTAACTATTCACGCTCATGTATTATTAAAACGTTCAAATTTATTAGTTCTACCTTTGTGTTGACGACGTCTGTTTCAATTTTATTTTCCTGCATTAACTTAATACCAGGAACCGATATTTGATTTCTGTTTTTATTGCCACCGGAATGGGACAATCTTTAGTCTGTACCAATTTTGCTGTAGTGTTGGACTGCTAATATTATTTTTTGAACTTAAAGAAAAATCTTTTCTCAAAGATATCTGCCACTGAAGAAAATTATATCTCATTTAGTGTCTTAATTTTGTGTGTAACAATGTAATTTGCTTTATATGGGGCGATTTGTGTTTATCGAGACAGATAGATATTCATTTGAAAGCACAAACATCTACCAATCTACCTGGCACAGTGTGTGAATATTCAGAGTGTTCTCATTCGTTCATTGGTTACTTTCTGTGCGACCATTCAAGGTTATGACCTCTTCCAATAGATTTTGTTCTATAAAAAGCGTACAAAATTATAACTGATCTGACTCAATATAGTTCCCTGTCACGATGATTCAACATCTTTTGCAATTTTGACCCACATGTCTTGTAGTTAGTGGAAATGTTCTAAATAGTGGTGTTCGACTTCAAATACCTAATTTAACATTTTGAATGACATTGACTCAATGAAATATGGTCTACATTATGGTATGTGATCTGATAATGTTCGCGATGTATATCTGCTCACCCTCCATGAACATTCGAGCTAGGAGCAAATTTAGGTATTTACATGAGTCTATTTGATACTGAGAGCAAGTAATTATTACAGTTCTTATGTCGTTACCTAGAAAAATGTATCATGCAGTATGACTCAGCGTCTCAATGTCTGATTACCAAAATTTTATCACGCAGCAGTTGCTATTATATTTAAAATCCTGCTTCTTTGGTCTTTCTAAAAGTTAATTCCACTTCTCACACTATTTACATGTCGTGAGTAATAACATTATTATTACGACACACCCGCTATCAACCTCTCAATATGTTATATAACACCGCAATACTGCCTCAGAATATTACTTGTATTCATTGATACCATTTTTGTATACAGTGGTATAATGGAATAGTACTATCGGTCTCCGCCGTTTAATTACCTTATTACACTGAGACACACAATCTTGAGAACACGGGGTTCATTGATCCATAATCCTCGCAATAGAGTGAGAGTTCCTCCGGTATGTTTTTGTTTATTTCGATCCCAATGCTAATCATTCCAAGAGCAATCTCTGTATCACGAAGTACTAAAACTGTCATCTTTCCTTAAGTTATTGTAGATAATTTATTGTGCGCTCTTATTGATACAACCAGCTTATCGAAGTAATTAATGTTAATTGGATTTTGTAATTAAAATAATATTTGCTAGAATTCTCAAACAAATATATATTAATACTCCATTAATATAGTAACCACGTGAACCTACCCCAAAATGCGTAACCATTGGAGAGACATATTGCGGACGTACCGCAGTTCTTTTTCTACAACCGTATGAAGGTATTTGCGCAAATTACCATTGAAAGCCATTCTCTCAAGTATCTTTTCGTGCTGCACACTATATCTCTGACTTTTCGATCATGGTTCGTATGATATATATTGAAACTGGTGATTATATTAGAAATTTTCTGGTACATAGCGCCAAGTTGATGACCCCGAGATCCCGACCTCGGTGACGCTGAAGGGCTCCACATATGAGACTTATGTTATTATATATTATAAGTTTAATTATGCACATTCATCAAATCAATAAATCCTGAGTATCTACCAAAATTTTTGGTGTTTGTTTATTCCATGTAATTCTAAGATACCTATATTAACATTTGGCTAAAGTGTGAGGTGACCCGCTAGATTTTCGTCTCACCCAGATCTGACCTCAGCCTCCCCTATACAGCATAATAATACTACTGATGAATAATGATACATTCACTCTGTAGTCATTATGCGCCCGAGGATGTGAAGTTAGTTCGCGAGATATAAGTCCGCATTTATAAAAACTATCTATTGAATATCCCATGTATTGAAAACTGAGAGTACTAGAAAATTATTAACCCGCACTTATATATGTATTATGATTCAAATTTTCTCAGGAGAAGCTTCGGTAATAACTTTGTTATCATAAGATCTATTGTTCTCGTCCAACTGCCGGGTACATTCACGTCAAGAGCGGAGCGTTCCCCTCTGGATCTAACAAGGGTAGGCGATAAATTATGGCGTACGCGTAGGGCTTGAGTACTTATTGACCACCGTAATACGAAGCAAGTGAGCACCCAAACGGGAGGGGTCTCCAAGACATTCCCTGCAATGCAGCCGTACCGCGCCTATATTTTTCACAATGCTGTAAATTGTACCACCTAGAGGCCCCGATTACGCGCCCGCGCCGGACCACCCTTGTCAAAGACACCTGTTGCCCGCCCTCCCTGGGGTGGCAACTGGAAGAGTTTGTTCGCGACGGTGTCAGACGCAATTGTCTGCTTGAGGGGCAAAGATGTTTTGCCCCTCTCGCCGCCCTCCCTCCCCATCATTTCATGCATTGGCCAGCCTGATTTCCAGTTCGGCAAACTCCAGGTCCCAGAAAAATGTATCCGACTCAACTCAACTTTCCATTCTTTTTTTCTCCTTTTCTTGCCAGATCGTCAACCAAGGGTATAAAGCTTTCAGAGTGTGTTCCGTGTTAACCTTGTACGTGATATTGATGGTTGTTGTCACTTAATGCTTTGATTGCAAGAAGACAGGTTGGATAAATGGCTGAATTATTATGATTGGCGAAAGTAGTAATGTAGAATTTCGGTTTTTATAGTTACCCTTGGTTTGAGTTTGACCAGAAGATTTTGTCTAATGCAGGTATCAATTTGGTCTTTCCTTTCATTTCGTTAATAACGAATCTTTTATATTTTGCTTAAATCAATAGCTCACCCTTACTCGAATATTAACTATTTATATTATGATCAAATTTTAATCTCAACTTGCCGTCCGGTTAAAAGTCTGCTTTTGGAATATGAGGTAACTTAGTTGAGTGTTTTTCTTTATGCAGGCTATCATCTGTTTCCTATACTTGATGTTTATGTTACAGTGCATTATATAAAATTCCGTATAGGGCAAACCAAATAGGTCCCCCAATCTGTGCAACAAGGATCTTCATGCGTTGGAGAAATAGGCTAATTAATGTATAAGGAATTTAGATCGAGAGGTATAGGGCAGATGCGATCCCCGTAAATTCTGTTTATCTTTGAATTTTCAATTTGGGTGGGACTACCAAAACATTTTGTCTATTTTGCTAGAGAGGCTTTCAGGAAGAAAATTGCCAAATGGATAAAAAATTAACAATCTCTGGCAGAAATAAAGGTAGTTATCAAAAAGCAGAAAATAAAACGCGTTCAGTAATAAATCGAAAGAAGATGTCTTCAACAGCAAGCCGTCCAATACCCCTCCTTTATATACAGAGTAAGTCAATATGCGATCCTCAATTTTTCGGACATAAAATATCATTTATTATATATTAATATATCAAAATTTTTGCTGGCTAACACGCTGTTACCAACATAAATATATTGTGAAAAGTCTCTATGTTGATGAATTTTCCCGTTAGTGTCATACCCTCCAAACTCATATTCTCTCCCAGCCGTTACACTGTATTTTCTTGTTATTGATGGATTTTTTTTCCAGTATTGGACCCTCTCGCACCTCACCAGCCCCCCTCAACCTCTTCCCTCCGTGCCTACAACAACTCCCACGTTGCCTTACGCTGAGTTAAAACTATGATTACCTTAGTCCATCCGTCAATTTATTGTATAACCTCTGATGTCTAAAAATCCGAAAATCTAACATGATCATCATATTTAGTGATTGCAACATGTGAGTGTGTAGCAGTAGTAAAATTATAATATCTTTCCAGATTCACCGATGGTAATGTTCACGCATGCTCTCATGTCTGACCTATCTTTGACTTTAACCTAATCACCATTATATTCCAAACTCTACACCCATCTTAGCAAGAACATTAGTGCATCAGAATTCTTATGTGAGATTTCTGTCTCGGGTAAGAACTAGTGTGGCAAAACTCAGAGCCGACCAAGCAATTCCAAATAGGAAAGGAAAACATTCCAGTGTGGACATTCGCCTGATTGAGCAGGATGAGACGACGTATTCAGTGGCACAGACAAGGGGTCTTGTGGGCAGTCAAGTATAGTGTAGTGAACAAAAGTGTTTTAGTGATCCCGAGGATAACCAAATGGGAGGTTTATTATTTCTCATGTATTGGAGAAGCTTTAGGGCATTATAAAAAATATCGTTAACATTTTCAGAAAATCTCTCGCTTGAGATTATATGTCTTTAAAACTTTTAGCGTAAAGATTGCCACAGTCCTATGGTGGGCCTTCCGATAAGCACACAACAAACTCTAATTTAGTCCCCTATTCATCAAGCGTATATTTCATTTTTCATATATTGGTTAGCCAGTTTTAATTTAGTGCGCAGAGCTATCGCTCATGTTGCATTACTTATGACCAGGAGGTGTTTGCGCACAAGATGCGCAATCATTATGGTGAACAAAGTTAAAGCATGCTCAATTCTATAGTTGGTTTCTCTCTGTCGGTATTTTATTCATGGTGCCACTCTAGTGTTAAGATGAAGAATTGTCAACATTTAGTGTGAAATCTTGATGACCGAACATTACCAGCCCGGTACTGAAATTTAACACATAGTATATTTTGGCCGAGATTGCATTATGCTGGTTAATTGTGGCTATATAGCAAAAGCATATGGTGCTCGCGCTCTCTGATACTTAAATTCATTTTAGGTTTAAATTACGACGATGCCTTTTCCGTAGATTTGAGACAAGAATAAATGGCACTTTCCTATTTTTCTGATGAGGGATGCAAGTATTTCTTCATACGTTTAAAAACTTATCTATTCTTTTCTCACTCATATATTATAGTGTATTTAATTGGCAGTCATAAGAAATCAGTCTCTTGTTAGAATTTAGAAAGGTTAATCATATAGCTCAAATTAAGTCCACTCATTTCTCCCTCCAGCATGAATAGACCTACCTGGTCTTACGAATGTAATGCTGTGGGCTAATACCCCCGCCAGTCCCTGTGGTCACGACATTGTTCTTGTTAGTAAGGAGTTTCACTTTCATTGTTCGATAATATTCTCTCAACATGTTCCGCACGCGTACTACGGCAACACCCGTCTGAGCATCACTGAGAGAGATTCAAAATTTTATGTCCGGAATGAAGTAGCGCATCTTCGTGTGCCCAAATCAAAATGCGTCATAACACGTAACTATACCTCGGATTTTTTCAATAATACCCTTTAGGTACTACCACGTAAGGATTTCGTGAGTTAGTCGAATCGACATAATGTTTTATCAAAACACTGACGCTTGTGTCATAAGATTGTTTACTCTGATTCCCGTTAAACGAGACTAAATCTACAACTCGGAGGTGCGTGCACTGGTCTCAGACTTTGCAACTACAAAATCGACATCAGGGTGTGACAATCAATTTTGGACGGTATATACAGGTGACAGTGAAATCGGCTATCTGAAAGACATATGGCGGATAAGATGAAACTGTTTTAACGGTATTTTCAGAAAGTCATGTCAGCCCTTGGAACTACTGACCTGTTTAACACCGCGGCGCAATATCACTGGAGGATTGGACAACACTTCTTCTTTCAAAATTAAAGCACCGGCCAAAAAATGGCCCAGTGGTTGTTAGTCTTCCGTTCATTAAGCGGGGGCACAGACAAAACTGCACACTCCGTGTGTAAGATTCGGAGAATTAGGGACTTAAGGGTCTATCACGGGAAACACACCCCATTTTTCTACAGTCACCTCCCTTCTGAGGAAATGAGAGGTTCGCGTGTTTGAAGGGGCGCACATAATTTAAACACTTATGTCACTGAAACCGCATTCTCCTGTGGAATCGAGGGAACCACTTTCTAGACGCGAATCTAGGATGTCCCTCTGGATTTTGCCGCATCCCAGCTGTCGTAAGGTTGGCTAAGCTACCAAATCATTGTCTCAAGATATTTGACGCGTTGTTCTGGACGCCTCCTTTTGACTCTTTGTAAAACGGAACTTGTGGGTAAAAATTGAGAAAACCTTATCCGTGGACACGTCTGGCTCTTTGCAGTCCGCCTCAACTTGATGTCGTCACAAGAACCAAAAAGATTAGAGTTGACTAGTCACGCTCAACTCAAGTGGCTCGAGCTAGGCATTTCTAGTGAAAGAAAAATGACTGGCCCCTCTCGACTCGGCCACCTCGTAAAACACCGTTTCAAACGTAAGCAATTACAGGACTACCTATGATATTTCCCGTCATTACCTCACAGTTCTGAAATGAATGGTTGGTGTGACTTCCATCGTGTATTTCGTTCACCGTTGTATCGATTGAAATCGAAAAATAGACGTCGTATGGCGCTACGATGGATGGATGGTTGGCCTTGTTTGAAACACCGGCCGGATCTTAACATTTTAGTATGGAACTAGGAGTGTGCGGTCTTAGGACCGGCTACTACTAAATGGTAACCACACATGACTTGTCAATGCGTCTTTCTAATAAGATCGTTATACACCTAGATGAACAACTAAGGTAATACTAACTAGAATAATTGAATGTTAAAACATTGTAGAACAGCTAAAAGTACACACCCCAGGGGTATACTCAGTTGTTATATGTCAGAAGGAGCAATAATTAAGTTTTTGAACTAAAAAAACAACCACTCTTAAATGAAACTCAGCACCGCTACATGTACTATCATTTTCGAGTAATCGATGACAAATTCCACTGCAAATTGAAAATTTGATTCTAACTAACTTTTACTTTATGCCTAATAGAAATAATATAAAGCGAAAAAAGTTTAATCACTCGTTCGTTAAACTGGTGGGCGGACTAGAGGACGTATTGCCGGGATTGCCCAAAAAGCAACAGATAACACCGGACAATCCTAATTTGCCAGGAGAGGTGTATTATCATGCAAGGGGAACTAGAACGAGAATTGTCGTCCCATTGACGCCCGTGAAAACAATCATAGTACACCCGCGAGTTATGGCTACTGTTCATGGTTTACTAGAGGTAAGGATTTAAACTTATCTCGCTTAACATAAGAAGAATTTAATATTTGAGACCTACTACATAGATGTGGTTCAACATAATTATTAAGTGGAGCTCTTAACGTGTGTGGTAACAATATGCGTTGGAGAAGGTGTCTCTTCATCAAGAATAGACTAGGTGACATCCGACCGTCCGCGAGTGAATTTCCATAGAGAGTTATGTGCAGATAACTACATTGTATTTCGGTTTATAAAACATTACCATAAATGTGTAAAAGCTAGAGCCGCGCTAATGTATATTGAATAAATCAAGAATTTCGTACGTGCATGGTTGCTCACCGCACTAGAGGACTTAGAGCGTGATACGTGCATGCATGGACTGGTGTTTTTTAAAAATAACAAAAAATAAAATTACGTCTATATAAGTAACACAACGAACATTCAATTGAGCAATGGGCTAAGATCTTGAGAGCTAGATGCAGGATTAAACAGCAGTGCCAGCTCACAAATACTTGTTTGTCTTATCACCTCTGTAGACTCCTCTACGGGTCGTTATCTCGTTCATTACTTCTAGCCTTCTTCTCGTCTTCTCTCTCTCTCTCTCTCTCTCTCTCAGTAACACCGTCTCTCTCTCTCTCTCTCTTCCTCTCCGCTTACCTGTTTAACAACTAGCGAATGGAATGTCCAGAAGCCACTCATTTCGTTGTCTTGTTCTACTGACTAGTTATAATACTGATATAATGGTAGACTCTCTCACAATAAAGGTGATAGAAGTCTGATAAAATAGAACCTTAGTATGATTAAAATAAGCCGAGATCTTAAATCGGTGGGGGGGGTTACGAGATGATATACTGTACAGCTTTAATAAGGACATCATATTTTTTTATTGTAGGTTCAATATTCGTCGAATTATTGTCTGAGACGTTCGAGTGTACTCTCTAACCATGTAACTCGATTTAATACTTCTCGTTAACAAATTAAAACGGGAAATGTTGGATAATTAGTGATTGTTGAAGTGATTCAAGTTAATTCTTTTAACTTTGAGATTATGTGTGGTATACTTATATATAAAGTCTAATGAATGTTCTCTTCGCCTCCGCACATCAGAGACATCGCCAAGAGTTAATCCTAAATCACTTTGTTTAATACAGGGTAATATGCAATTAATCAAAACGCTCTGTTAAGTCGTGGATTCTCTGTCAAAATTACTAGAGTGTACTTAGCGGACGTGAGGATTAATGAACGTGTTATAAGATATCATGAATATAAGCCATCTCTGATGTAGTGCCGTATACACTCGGTCGATGTGTATTTTGTAAACTGATGAACGAAGGAAATCTATGAAATCGTGAATAGGTGGACATAAATGAGCGTCTTCGATTTGGGAGAATCACGGCTCACAATT
This sequence comes from Ostrea lurida, assembly GCA_903981925.1. Classification (NCBI taxonomy): domain Eukaryota; kingdom Metazoa; phylum Mollusca; class Bivalvia; order Ostreida; family Ostreidae; genus Ostrea; species Ostrea lurida. The sequence continues at coordinate 6,069 of CAJDSM010048343.1, read as the reverse complement.
TTGAATAATCACCAACGGTCGGTCATTGTTCTCTACGTCGTGTAGCATGTAATGGATAAGCGTAACAGGAGCACGATTTTTGCAGTTCTCTTTTTTGGTATACTATGCGATAGGTGACTATACACCTTACATATGTAAGCAGGCATAGCTTAGTCGCGCCTTATCTACATACTAGATTATATGTGATAGTATGAGGTAAGTATTTAAACTTAAGAGGTATGCTGTATTGGAATTCTCTGAAATACTTTCTTTTCAGACAGTACACCAGCCAAGTAAACTCTCAGCGAGTTCAAAAAGTCTTAATAATTCTTGTGATGACAAAGATAAGACACGCGACATCACGGTTTATTTAAACTTAGGAATCTTGAAAATGTATTCGTACCGTACTCAGATAACCGCCAGTAATAAGTCGGTATAGTCGTCATAATACGACTCGGTTGTGATTTTGTCTCGATCCCAATATTTTGGAGAAGACTGTGTTGGCACGGCACTTTATGAACCCGCCTCTGATTAGATCAGGTTACAACCTTTATTGCCAGAAAGATGTTAGAGTAGACACCTACATTCTCTAATCAAAGTTTACCACCGATTTTCCCCTATTTCTAAAACATTTGTATATTGAGCATGATGTGGATACTTTGACCACTCAGAGGCGTATCACTCTAGCGCAACTACAGTTTCTTTCTGCACCAAAACTTAGAACTCAATAATCAGTGTCAATTCTTTTATACGACTAATATACCTGTGTTGTTACAAATCGACGTTTTTTAATATTTTTTTAAGTTCACAGACCTGTGTCCTGAGATTGTGATTAGTATCGTAGCACTCCGACTCTCAGCGTTGTATGGTGAAAAACTAAGTAGTGAAATTCTGCAGCGGTTCGACTGTATAGAAAATACTGATCTTCACTGAGGTACTCGGCCTAATAAGTCAGGACAATAGACTTATTGGAACCAAACACATTTCACTCCCTAAAATTACGACTTAATAGGTGCGAAGTACATACGGGTAGTCTACTGATTTCTTGAGGGTTAATTGTGTAATCTGAATAGTACGTCGATCTGTTACTTTGTTGTACAGACTACACTGAAACATACTAATGGAACACTGTTTGCCTATAGTTTTGTTTGAGCATTAGCTACTCTATCCTGTCATATCAAGAAATAATGTAGTTCCCTGTCTCTCAACAATTCAGGTAATGCAAAAGTCCTGATCTCATTCCACGACAGTTTTTTATGCATTTGACATCGAAATCTCGACTTCTCGGTCCCGGATATGTCCGTATATGGATTAATCGCTGTTACGTATAGCAGGATTAACTCCTGTTTTTGGAACACGGTTCAATTTTATCTTATAACCACATTTTTGCGGTATGAGGAGATTCCTCGCTTTTGTTTGTTTGAGCAAACTATAGCATTCCAGAGAACGCTCAGCACGGGTTAATTCCCACCACCAGTGCTCACTATGTTCAAAAAGTGGGTTCTCCGAGGAACGTGTGAGGGAAACCACTTAATAGAACTCACGCAGACTGAAAAGCGAGTGACAGAAACTGAAGGACTAGACGTTGAAGGACAAAGAATATAAAGTTAAAAACACCGAACATGAAGTAGGGAAGCGTTTTTTAACTGCGCGCACGGACCTAAACATCACACCAACGTGACAGGGATCACGTTATGGACCAAATGGTTACTTCGAGATGTCAATAAAGCAAGCGTGGAAGCTTTTTCTGTATCAACTGAGTTGGCTTACAAAACGAGAAGATTGTAGCTTAATTACTCCTCGTGATGGATGTGTCTAAATATCCATTAGGGCATCAAGACCTTACGAAATAACAGCTTGGCCATCTTACTACGGCCCTATTGGAGGCCCAGCCCATACATTACGCAAAAGCCGAACACACCCATTTGAAAATGTGACGTCTTGTGGAGGACGAGTATACCGAAAGAGAGGTCCAAAACCACTTTAGTATATGTTTTCGAGATGAGTTCATTTAAAATTAAGCGCGAACGTTCTTTCACCACCAGAAATCCTATGAACGTTCTTATACCTTTCCCGCAAGAATCATTTCCCGAGTACAGGCACCTGCTCCGTTTCCACCAGGATATGATTCCCACACAACAGGCAGCACCTCTAGCTGGCGCGAGAAGGAGCATCTTAGGGGACGTTATGGTACAAAATAGTGAGAGATAATAACCTGGTGAAGGAGAATCGGCCATTCTCGTAGTCCAGTTGAATCCGAATCGAAAGCGAGTTTGGAGAGCTATTAAAAGAGTTTAATTGGGAGTGTCCCATTAAGCCCGCGTGACGAAGATGATGAGTCTGAGATCAATGCAGTAAATAGCTAGCATCTCCTGATCTCGAAGAAAAAGTGCCTAGGGAGTACAATCGCCAAGGACTAAAAGGGTCTAGTATTAAATGGGAATTGCATTTTAATACTAGATTAAATACTGTCAAAATATCTCAAAACACCGCTTAGGCTTTCATTGAAGAGCATAGACAGTTTAATAAAGGAATGCAGTTGATTTAAGGACGTTTATAAATACAAAGCATCATTTAGTATTCATATTGGCAATTAGGTTTGAACATCAACTATAATAGATGGACAATCATTTTGACGCTTACATCTATGTCTTCCTCGATAGTCCTTTGATTTTCTTTGTCTCCTTCCTTTTACAATGTCCCTTCAGTACGTAATATCCATTTAAGAATTAAGAAAGAAAAATTACATGGTACAATAGTGGCTTACCTGTAGTTTTCGGATTATCCCATGTATCCTACTCTAGCAAAATAGTAGCGATGATGTTTTGCTACTGTGAATATAAATATTTTATTGACGTTGTGTGTATGTGGCGCCGATTGAATCCTAAAAAAAAGTTTTCATGCAATTCCAACTGGTTGACATATTGTAGTAAATAGTATCGGGCGTCTTGTTTATTGACCTTTGACCGGTGCATTCACGATAATCTTCTTGCCCTTTTAGACAAGCCTTGATTATTCCCTCACGCATCTGGTGTGTGCAGGTCTTGGTCCCGAGGACGTAAGAATGGGCTCTGATTCCATCAATACACTCTTTTCGGGAAGTAATAAAGGTTGAACCGGATCTTTTAGAGTTAAAGGGCTGACACTCCATTCAACGACTCGAACGAATACCAGAACTACAATACTCAAGAAAATCTTCTTAATTAATATCAGGTCGACTCAATTATCACTTGCCACTAGTACATAATCTAGTGCAGGTTCAATGTGGCTTTAAGATAGAGTGCATGAGAGGTACTCTAACGTGTGAATAACAGTGTCTTGTGTGCAAAACCTTGGTACATTGTATTCGCAGTTGCGCACCTGGAAAGGACATTAAAAGAATATTGATGCATCTCCCCCGGACCCTTTGTGTCCTTATTGAGGGCAATAAACCCCGGATTACTATATGTGTTAGAGAAGTTGCCAATGTCTTAAATACAGGATTATTAATATATGATTGCATGACACTTTTGGAGTCTTTATTTTTCGAGGGATTTTCGATATACCCTCCGCCATGAAAAGACCCAGAGGTATTTAAGTAAATAGGTTTTTATCAATCATTTCATGACACATGTGTCTAGTTGTGTGCCATATGGAAAGAGTATGTTTTCTTAATTGGATATATATATTTTTTTCTCAATGAGATGTATAGCAATAAAGTGATGTACAGCTATGGAAGACAGCATCCTGTTTAGTGCAGATACTTTTCCCCTTTTTAACTCAAGCATAAGTGAGCTTTTCTGGTCACCTTTTAACCAGCATCCGTTTGTAAAGGTTTAACATTTTCGACCTCTTCTCCAGAACATCAAAGCTAATTTCAACCAAACTTTCCAGATTGTGATTTTGTAAAGGGAATTAAAGTTCATGCATTAAAGTAGCATAATCTGTATCTTTACGAAGAATAAATCTTTCGA
>CAJDSM010048339.1:0-13502 GCA_903981925.1 Ostrea lurida | reverse complement strand
GCACCGCCAAGATTGAATATTCCGTTTATTCCGTAATCTTTTTTCATTAATTTAGCTTGTTCCCGCACCATCCCCGTGAGCGTGCAATAGAATTCGAAATAGAAGTAAATAATCGGGGCGGACTCAACAGAAATTCTCGAGTTGGGGCGGGGGGGGGCGAACCCCCGGAACTCCAGAGTTTAAAATTTTAGGGCTTGCAAATTTGTCTCCGAATAGTCATTTTCACTATTATTTCTACATTTTCAATCATAAAATGACGCTAATTTTTGAAGGTTTTAATGGGAATACCATTTCTGATGAATTTCTTTTGAAATTACGATCGTTAAGAAAATAAAATCCAACTGATATTTTAATCTTTACAAATTAAATTCTCAGAGTGTTGCAATTTATAATTTCCAGTTGAAAAATAAATTTTATATATTACACTTTTAGAAATTTTTTTTTTTGGTAGGGGGGGGTGGCCCCCCCCCCCTTAACATCCGACACTGATAATGACACAAAGGTAAATAAAAAAAAAATACACTGTCATGAGCGTTATTTTAAATACAAAAGTAGAAGATAAAGATATATTATGACTAAGTACCATGTCATACAAAATGCTATGCAACATAAAATACCATTTCTGAACCCTAGATTTCTCTTCTGTTACAACTGTATTCATTGAATACAGTTGTTAACGGAGAGAAATCCGGAAGTTCCGACAAGTCATTTGTTACGCTTTATCATAAAATTTACTGAAATACAGTCCATTAGTGACAACTAAAGATACTTTCTTAATGTGAAAAAAATATGTTGCCACATACCATGATACATAAATAAGATATATATATAAATTGTTTTATGAAATTGACTCCTATATACAGATGGTGAGATTTTAATAATTACCATTGGCAAACCCAATTCTTAAGCTACATAATTTTAGGTACATGTAGCATAATAGGGCATGTTAAATGTTATTATTTTTTTGTATTATATTTGTCTACCAAGTAAATTAAAAAATGTATACCAAATAAAATTAGTTTATTTGGTGTGTTTCCCGGCCAATGTAATGTGTTTCGGGTATTAGATAGCGCCACTTGCATGCCTGTTAGCACTGTATCATAAAACTTAGCAAAATGTGGTGCCATGGCAACTGAAGTATTTTTGAAACATGAAAAAACATTACATTTTATGACAAATTACATTGATTAGGGTATTATATTGAAAAATAATAAAATTTTAATTGTATTTTCAGATGTGAGATTTTTCATGATTACCATGGCAACCGAATTTTGAAACAAAATATTTTTAGTTAGCAAAATAACACATCACTGATTTTTTTATATTTTACACATAAAGGTATGAATTAACTTATGCATAATTCTTCATACCTGTATGTGGGTGCATTTTCTTGCAAATGACGTCATAAATTGGCCTAAAATTGAGTTTTTTCAAAAATGGTCAAAATTGCCAAAAAGATTGATTTTTCAACTCCAGAAAAAATAGGCAATCCAATTTTAAGCATGAATGTTTTATTATGTTATTTATGCTGAAACATAGTCTTTAAAGTAACAATTAAAAAAATTTGCTCACGAGTAACATCAATTTGTGAATTCTTACTCAAAAAAGGGCCAAAATTACGCATTTTAGCATCTTGGGAGCCATTTCAGGGTGCTCTTTGTTACCATTGCAACGGTACCTCAAATGCAATTTCAGGTACCATATTCCATGAGAGGGTGTCAAATAATCACTACATGCCAAATTCAGGCAAAATCGGTGAGGGTGCTTATCCAGCCCTATTATTAAATTTTTTGATGCTTACAGAGAATGGCTTCTAAGAGGCATGCTTGGGTTTTCTTATAGATAATACTTATGTAGCCTTCTGGGGACCATGTATTCCAACAATCTGTATTCCTATGGGCACTCATTGTGCCCCCTTATTGACAGACTATTTTTATATTCATACAAAACAGATTTGTTTCAAAAACTGTTACGTGATAAAAACAAAAAAAAAACCTATATCCTTCAACCTTGCATATAGGGTATATAGATGATGTTCTTATCAATTAACAATCATAATTTTCACAAGTTATGTCCAATTAATATATCCTGACGCACTTGAAACAAAGGACACCACAGAAATCTGACATCTACTTCTTATTTGGATATTTTACTTAATATTGACTCTAATGGCAGACTGACAAACACTTACATTGTATGATAACGTGATTACTTTTCAATCGTCAACTTCCTTTTCTATGTAGTAATGTATCACTTATCACCTGCTTATTGGTGTGTATATCTCTCAGTTGATTCGATACGTAAGAGCATGCCATTAATTAGTAGAGGACTTTTTAAAGCGAGGCCAACTTACTAACCAAGGTCATTATAGGGACCTTAATTTGCGAAATGATGACTTTAAACGAGATTCGTTATATCCTTCGATCTTCTAAACATGCTCTACTGTAATCCAAATTTACAAAATGTGTACAGTTATATTCACGATGATGGAATAATCATGTTTTCCAACAGTCTGTTGGAATTCCCATGGGCACGAATCTTACGAAGCAGAATTTATTTAAAAGCTTGTACATCAGAAGACAGAATCTTTTGCTTGTGCCTTCAACTCGGCATTTAGAAATTTCGACGTTTTATCTATCAACAAATATTATTTTCATTCATATGTCGATTCAATTAATCCTAGTGAACCCCACATAAAAAAAAAACCCAGCTCAATGCTTCATTACACAGATGTTAACGACAAACTAACAACATCAGCTTCTCCATTGTCCACTTCCATTGTTTATTGCACCGATATTCCATTATCACCTGCATATGGTTTTGATTCGATAAACTTAAAGCGAGAAAGAGCAAAGAGTGTTAGGGTCCCGCTGAGGAGCGTCAGGCATTTCGCAAATGTTATGGTCGATATACGACTTTATTTACAAATACAACCTCTCATCGTGCAAATGCTCATACCCATATGTTAGGCCGTTCTTTTTATACACTGATTTTTGACTACGCACTGTATTATTTACCTGATAAAGATAAAGGGTTTACGGCGAGTGTAAACAGGTTGACAGGGGTGCTTACTCCTCCTAAAAGATTCGATCATTCATTCGTGAATGATAAGACAAAGATAACGAACAATGGTATCTCATTAAACCCAATAAAGATTAAGACGAACACGGAACCCTGAACACATCATCCCATGTTGACTGGTCACTCGCCGTTGAGCCCTATGTATTGATCAGGTGAACCTAGTAATCAAATTCAATATATAAAAGCAAATATAACGAATTGTGATCAATCTCGTAAAGTCCCAAATAAAATACAAAAGAAGAGTTGGGCAAACACGGACTCCTGGACACACCAGAGGTACGATCAGGTGCCTAGGAGGTAGTAGCATCCCCTGTCGACCGGTCACACACGCCATGAGCTTATTGTCTTGATCAGGTAACGGGAGTAATTTCCGTATGCAAATCCGTGTTGTTTAAAAACGGCTAAAACATTTCTACGAAAAAACATCAGACAACATTTGACCCAATGACAGGCCTTACTGGCAAACTAAATGTTTATAAAAGATGTTTAAATTCATTTAATTAGCTTGCGCTAATTATAAAAGGTTGCTATATGAAATTTCAAAGTATATTATCGCATGCCCAACTTTAATTACACAATACTCCTGACGATTATCGGCTCAGAGGTTCAAACGTCTAGAAATTTCAGTCCATTAATTCATTTAGTATAGATACTCAGAATAAGCTTCGTGTATCGAATCAGCTGAGAAATGCAGGTGATAATGAAATATTGCAATATAAATATGGAAAGATGACGATGGAGAGTTATAACATTTGATTAATTATAGTTTTATTCCTGGACGAAACTGAGAGTAAAGCAGCCATAGCTTTAGCCATTTGCATTGTATGCTTTATGTTATGGTATACTAGTATTGCATTGTATGCTTTATGTATGGTATACTGGATGTTTGCATTGTATGCTTTAAGTATGTATACTTGGTGTTTGGCATTATGTATGCTTTATTGTATGGTATACTGTGTTGGCATTGTATGCTTTATGTATGTATACTGGTGTTGGCATTGTATGCTTTATGTATGGTATACTGGGTTGGTTAACTTCTTTTCCATTTTTTAAACGCGCACACACACACACACACACACCGTATTTATATTTACACTTTTGTATTTCTACGCCACGTGACTTAAGGCGTGTAAATACAAAAGACATGTACATTTTAGAAATTGACTATGTGATGGAATTCCCAATCATCAATTATCTCGTCTTGAAAAAGTTGAAACGTTGCAGCGTTGCATACAGCTCCTCAATGGATTGATCATGTTTTGTATCGATGAACCGAACGATACATGAATTACATCTTTACCCCATACCACGCACCAAAATAACCCGGGCGTCGCCACATTCAAGTGGTCACGATTACATCACCAATACAGCAGTAAGAAACACATGCATATCCAACACTGAAAGTTCCACGACCCTCAATATCACAGAAGGCACGCACAATTTTCTAAATGACGATGTACATAATGGAAAATTTATCCACGCGACAACGATTCAAAAAAAATAATAAAGAGAAAAATAAAGAAGAAATAAAAGGAATTGATGACAATGATCTGGATGACTGACATTTTTCTTGAAAAAATCACATAATTTCAATGTAATACGTCTTAAATGCATTATTTTTTATCTCATTCATCTCAAGAATGGTCTTTTATGAATGAAAATTGTGAAAATGGTGTGGCAGTCAATGTTCATCTTTATTTATATTTTCCAATGAACTATTTTAGGGGCGTAATTTTGGCGTTTGAATTTCAGGTTTAGGGGTGTTTGAAAAGCAGATTAAATAGTCTAAACGAATGAAATATGTGATCAAAAAGAATCTTCCATGGTTTGTGGTTGTATTTGATTATTATTCAACCCGTTAGGTAACCCCGATGTCAACATCCATCAGTGCATTAATTAAGACAACATGCTTGGCATTCTATTTGATTCGAATTAAATCATGGGATTGTAAATACCCTACCCACTCAAGTACACATCCATTTAGGACGAACATAAGACGAACATATTCTGCTACTCTGTGATACACTTTATACATATGTTTTTGAAAAAAAACCCATTTTGACCACTGTGCCTACAGATAGACAGTTTCGTAGCTTTTAGCTCACCTGAGACGATGGCTCAAGTTGAGCTTCAACCAAATTTATTACAAATCACCTCTACTGGGAGAAAACGGTCTCCCGGCTAGGCTGCCCTAGGGTCACCTTTGGACTCTAGTTTGTGTTGTGTGGACTCTGCGGCAGCATAGGTGGTATTATGTATGTTCTTTCGAAAAATCCTTAGTAATTTACCTTTGCTTATCATACAATCTGCTTTTTTTCATTATAATATATATATATATATTGTTTACCTATTGTCTATTATAACTTATGTAAATCATATAAATATAATTCTTCATTAAAATTAAATATTCAATCATCTTATCGACATTAATAATTTGCAGGTTATATAATGTGTATGTAATATGTATGTAATATGTACAAACGTGTTATATTTAATGTATGTAGGTATATACATATGTGTTAATGAATGTGTGTTGAAATTTAAAATAAAAATGTAGATTAAAAAAAAAATCATCCTCGGGGAAAGGGATTCAATTTAGTTCAGATGAAGGACCTGACTCCCTTAAAAGGGGATATAGTCACAAAAATAGGATGGTGTCATTTGAAAATTTCAAGAACCACTGGGCAAGGAAAGCTGGAACTTTAAAAGAAAGCTTCCTTATATAGTGAGAGATTCAAGTTTGTTCAAATCATGTCCCCCGAGGTTATGGTCGGGCCACAATAGGGGATCTAAAGCTTTACATGTGAATATATTTATCAGGAAAAATCTTGAAAATCTTCTCAACAAGAACCACTGGGTCAAAAATTCTGACATTTATTACAAAAGCTTCCTGATATAGTGGAGATTCAAGTTGTTTTCAAATCATGACGCCCGGGCTACAGTAAGGCCACAATAGGATCAGTTTTACATGTAAATATATAGAGATGAATTTTGTTAAAAATCTTCTTCTCAAGAACCATTGCACCAGAAGCTACACACTATTTACCTAAATGCTTCCTGATATAGAGTAGATCCCAATTTGTTCAGATCATGCCTCCCGGGAGTAGGGTGGGGTGGACCACAATAGGGATCAAAGTTTTACATGTTGATATAAATAAGAACCACTGGCCCAAATTCAACCAAACTTGTTACAAATCATCCTTGCGTAAAGAGGAGGAATTAAAGATTGATGAAAATTCTTTTTAAAATCACTGCTGAACCAGGGCCAAGGTCACTCAGGACTCAGGTGAGCGATGTGGCCCATGGGACTTTAATTTATATATAAAGATAAGTCCACAGACGAAAAAATTCACTCGGATGAAACTTAGGTAGTGGGACGTGCTAAACATTTTCTGGCAATTTTAGATATGACAGGAAACCAAAATTGGTAAATCAGTATGCGCAATTTTTTTTACCGACTCTTCAAATAAATGTCGAGCATCTAGTCAGGGTTGCTTTCCATGACTGGAAAAATGCTTCTTTTTAGTAGTAAGAAATATCAAATCTTTTACTTCGGGAACAAAGGAAGCATGAAACTTTATTTTTCTATTGTAACATGAAAGAGGTCTATTTTTCTCTAAGTGCAGTAAATGATTAATTTTGAGGCTTTTTTAAAATTGAAAGTAAACATGGAAATGAAATCTGGATAAAAGGCTTTTGACAGAACATTTATCACAAAATTTACTAACTAATACACCGAAATGTAATTAGATTTGGGGATTAATTTCCCCAGCTCCCAATTTTGTATTCTTTATAAGATCTAAGAGATTGATCACGGTTCCTTATCTTCGCTTGTTCATTCAAACTTGTTATGTATCACCTTTCATGTGCATGCCTACTTCACTTTTATCTAATAAACCTAAATTACTTTCAGCTCTGATTCAATTTCCTGAATGGTGTGATTTAGGGGTTCTTTGTGTTCTTTCATTCTAGGTTAATATTAGTAATTAATTAAAACATGATTACAGTAAATTGGACCAGTCGACTGGAGGATGGATTCTTCTCATCTTCTTTGTTTGTGTTGGTATACATATATGTTATTGTTCTTCAAAACACACACGCAATGTTGTAGTTCTTGGTTTTAAGTCAGAGTTAGGTCAGGGTTGCATTCATTAGGTCAAGGTCGCAATGATTTCCAGCAAACGAACCTTGAATTTATGTTTTAAAAAGTACATATCATTTGTGTCTACTAAACAATCGTTTATTACATTTCATAGCAAAAAAACCCACTAAGAATGAACATATTTTTTCTTCCCGACATGAATTAGTTATTTCATTGAGCTTGGTAATAGAATAAACCGATATTACTCATATAAATTTCAAAAGACCGTTATATCTCTTATAATACGTCTAGTGCTTCGATATAATTTCACCTTAACATATAATAGTAATCTTCTTTCTTTTTCTCTAGCTCATCAGATCAGATAACAATGAATCCCAACTCAACAAATCTTACCAGTAACATCAACTCTACCAATACAAATTTTACCAGTAACATCAACTCTACCAATACTGCAGACCAGGATCAGTGCGATGACGTAACTGGGCTATACGCATATGCCTGTTTCTATTACGGCGTTCATGACTATCTCAGCGTGATTCTGTGTTGTTTCGGAATACCCGCAAATCTCGTCAACATTATTATCTTGACTCGAAAGTCGATGAGGACACCAATCAACATAATCTTAACTGGCATCGCCGTTTCCGACTTGCTCACCATGTTTTCCTATTTAGTCTTTGCGATCCACTTCCGGATAATGTATGGTATTGATGATAAAGTTGGTAAATACACATATGGTTGGGCTTTGTTTCTGGCGTTTCATATATGCATTACCGTCACAACGTACACAATTTCTATTTGGCTTGGAGTATGTATGTCTATAGTGCGATACATGTATGTTTCCTCAGTGGGCACGCGACGCCCTGGCGCAGACGAACGTAGGTCATGCGTACTGGTCATCCTCGTGTTTGCTTTTTCAATCATAGCGTATATTCCACAATACGTCTTCATGGAAGTCCATCCCGATGTCAATATAACTGGAGTGTACAGACCGCGGAGCATCGACATACGATCCACTGATCGGTCGCCATTGGAAACAGCATTTGTGTGGATATTTCTAGTGGCGGGAAAATGGATTCCATGTTGTTTGATCATTGTGTTCGGTATAATTTTGGTGTGTACCTTACATAAAAGCAAGAAACGCACCGAAAAACTGAAAGGGGCTCAGACCAAGGCAAGACTGAAGCAGCACACCCGGACGACCGCCATGTTGCTGGTCATTATTCTCATGTATATAATATCTGAAATTCCCCAGACTGTTTTCATAGTGATTGGGGTTGCAAGTGGAGACTTTCTGAACTACATGCTGTTGGCAGATACAATAGACATGCTTTGTTTGATCAATAACTCGGTGAACATAATATTGTACTGTGCAATGAGCAAACAGTTCAGAGATATGTTATGGTCTAGTTTGTGTTGTATATTTCAGTTCTCTGACCCAAAGAATTATAGGTCCGTGCAGACGACAGTCACACACACAAGTCCATGCGGACAACTCTGTAAAGATTCTTAAAACAATCTGCACGCTTTTGCACATTAGAAATTCACACACTTCGACGGCGCCAATAACAGGAGAAATTAAACATAAATCACAAATTGTTAATAGTTAAAATAGTGATGTATTATTGTGAAATTTATTTATCTTATTTATTTTAACTTACTATTAGTGGTCATAATGTAATATGAAATAAACAGGTTAAAGGGAACGTCAATGCTAATTCTGAAACTAAATGTTGTCTCATAACGCCGGGTCCTAGAGTAGGACAAGTTTGCATAGTAGTAAGAACAATTTCATTTCATAGGACTTGTACCGAAATCCATATATATAATGAGTCGAGATTCTGTTTGCTTTCTCCTGATTACTGTAATTCATAAGAGCACGTGACTTGTTCACTGTGAAACCCAATCGATACATTTATCATAACCAAAGATCGATGTTCTATAGTCGTGATATATTTCTATAATTGTTATACGTACTTTGTGTATTGTTTTCCTTTTTGGCCAGTTAACGGAAATTTAATGATACAAATTTAATATATATGTTAATTCTTTTGAAGAAAACAATTAAACGAAATGTTTCCATAACTTTCTTTGCCTCTTAACTACAGCTTGTGATCAAGACTGGGACTTTAGCTTTTAACTATATGTCCTTCTCCATATGACAAAAGAAAACTCTCGAATGATACTTGTCATCACACCAATAGTCCAACATTAGGTACAACCTTTCGTAGACAACGAGAAGAATACTGATTAGGAAACTAGGCAACTGCCTTTCCAATATGGGTGCAATGACAATATTGGAAGCATAGGAAATATATTTTAGTCCACAAGTGTAACAATGTAAATGTGATGGGACTTTTTACCAATACACACTAGACGTAAAAGTAGTCATGGGCATCGTTCGACACACAAACCCTAATACATGAATGTTTCCTTTGACTCCCTTTTACCATTCATGGAATAAACCATTGGGTCCACATCACATTCGCACCAACTTTACTCTGTCCCTTTTGAAAATGTTGTATGAATTACAAGAAAAAACTTAAAGCTAAGGTCTACTTGGGATTCTCAAAACCGGAATAACAGACTTGATTTATAATTGGGGATGTTGCCCATCCACAGACTCTTTGTTCCACCTCGTAATTAATGATCGAGTGTGAACTCCAGAAACCTCGCCGATTCCTACATCTTCAGAATTGACAATAAAGGAATCGATGCTTGTCAACATTAACAACATCCTCAACCATAAAAAAGTACATGTCCTGTATTCCAGCCTTACTTTAAGATGAAAATCCCACACCTTGTATTCATATTTAGATATAATTTCCACTATTGCATCCAAGTTATTTAATTACAAGCAGACATTGCAAGTGCCTAGATATTAACAGTTACAACGAAATCCTCCTAAAGTGTGCATGGTTCCTCTTTCCCATTTAATTATAGTCCCGCATGGCATGTTATTACGGGGGATATTAAATATAGTCAAATGAAGGATCCTTAAGTTCCCTTTAATTTTTAAAAGGTCCTAATTCCGAGAAAAGCTCCGCTCATTTAAATTGGGCGACATAATTTCATGACTATCAATGAATTCTGTGAAGAATAGCCAGGCGTTGGACAAAATCTGATGGAGAGGAGCTTGACACTTTGTCTGAATGGATAAAAGTTATTCGGAGTTACTTATTAAAATCCCGTATTCACCATTTGACGGGGAAAATGCGTTACTCATTTATCCCTCGTTTTTTAAGAACCAGAATGGTAAATGAGTTCATAGACTAAGAAAACTTTGTACTAGTTCCAGCTTGATAAAGCTCAGTAACAAAACATTGTCTTTGTTTGAATAAAGTTAGCTACTATAATTGTCTTTAAATGAACTAGGTTTATTCAAACATCTGGGAAATCCTACTTTCCTCCAAGCAATTTCACAAAAAATGATCTTTCAAATCACCCTTTCCGTTTTTTAAATACTTTTCAATATTCCGAAGAATCAGGATCATTTGAATTACCATACTTTATTGGATTCCGAAATTGCATAAAAACCCCTTACAAACAAAAGATACATCGCTGGTTCCAATAAAGTGCTCCTAGCCAAGCCTCTTTCTTACTCTTAACTAAACTACTAACAGCTATTAAAGAGTCTCTCAGAGTTACTGTTTCCACTACTTATTCACGAAGTGGTGTCACAGATGTGGATTCTTAAAATTCGAAAGAGCTTTTTTTGATAAACCTAAAATCACGAGAATTTTCTAAAATTGACTGCCATCCAAAAACGTACGATTTCTTCCACACTTTAATACCACGATTTCCTCACGATTAAAATTAAAATCTAGGCTCTTTCAGATTATAGATAATTGCTTTTTAAACAAAAATGGCACCTGCAAAATACGAATTTCTAGTCGTTGGGAACAAGACACATATTTGTTAAAAAACACCAGATTGCCCAACAATATTCTGAAGTAGATATTAAGAACATGCCTTGGGTTTCTTATAGATAATATTTATGTTAGATCCATTTGGAGACGCAGGTTTTTCCAACAACCCGTTGGTATTCCTATGGGCACTCATTGTGCCCCTTATTGGCAGAGATTATTTATTATCATATGAAAGCAGGGATTTGTACAAAACTGTTACGGGATAAAAACAACAAAAAAACTTGCCGTGTCCTTCAACCTTAATATTAGGTATTATAGATGATGTGTTATCAAAATAACAATCATAATTTTCACAATTATGTCCATTTTGAATATATCCCCGAAAAGAACTCGATATGAAAGGACACAGCTCACGAATCTGACAGATCTGCTTCTCAATATTTGGATATTTACTTAACATTGACTCTAATGCGCAGACTGACAACTACAACTATATTGATAAGGCGTGATGACTTTAACTTTGCAATCGTCAACTTTCCCTTTCTATGTAGTTAACTATACCATTATCACTGCTTATGGTGTGTAAGCATCTCGCAGTTGATTCGTACGCAAGAGCATGGATGCCGTATGCGGATTTTTTAAAAGCGAGGCCAACTACTAACAAAAAAAGTTGAAGTTGCCAGGGTTATACGAATCTTCGTTTAAAGTCATCATTTCGCAAATTCTTACGGTCGCTATAATGACCTGGTTGCGATTACAAAGTTATCACTAAGTCATATGTTAACTGATTTGTTTCATACCTTTGTAGACGTATTTTCTTACTAGATTTGACTACCGGTATCCCGTTTTACTTATATTTCGACTACGGGCCTCACGGCGGGTGTGACCGGTCAGGCAGAGGATGCTTACTCCTTCCATGGCACCTGATCCTACCTTCGCTTTTCGGAGGTCCGTGTTGCCCAACACTCGATTTTGTATTATGTTTTTTTGGATTATGATTACGTTTAAACACGATGTTACCTTCGCCTATTTGTAATAACATACAAATATTACATTTTTTGAGTGAGGCAATATCATCTTCTCTTCGCAACTCCTTTTAAATCATTTGGAGAATTTCATTCTTAGAAGAATTTCAAGGAAACTTGGAACAATGAATGGGCATTTGGGAAATGGACGGCTTTTCAAATTTTGTCCCAGGGGTAACGGCGCCTGGACTTAGATTTTTTGTAAAAGTCAGTATCATTATGTCTTCGCAACTCTTCCTTGGTCCTTTGGAGGATTTCAATGAAACTTGGTACATTTAAAGATCACAACATGTAGATGTGAGTAAAAAGTGGGCAATATATGCCATCAATGGTCACATATAAACTTTGGTGACTGCGGGGCATTCGTTGCGTACTGATACATCTAGCTTTCCACTAATCACTATTTTAGAATTGTCCGTGGAGTAGGAGTTAAACTGTATGTAGAGGTTTGGAATATTTTTAAATTGTTAAAATGGTGTAGAGTGGTCTGTCACTTGCTCCTTTTTATAGGTATATTTTATGTTTAACGAAGAAAAATGAACTACAGAGGCGACAAAAGTACAGCTTTCCCTGCAATGAATATTATGTAAAGTTGTAGTACATTTCAACTGGAATGCTGCAAATTGAGATTTACAACGAATTTCATTTCATAAATGCTGACAAACAGGACATGTTAGTCTTTATGATGTCGTTACTATCTATAAACAACGTAAATACTGTTGAATTGAACACGGCTCGTCTTAGCTATGGTAGAACATTTTCAAGGTGGTACATATTGATAAAGTACGTTTTAATCGTATTTATTTGTCACACACGAAAAGGCCGACAAATCCAAAATAAGCTCCGCAGAAAACGTTTCATGCAAGGGAAGAAAAATATTCATATAGTGTTAACTGGAGAACGTCATAGACTGCCAAATAAGTTGATGGGGCTGCCAGATATTTATATGACAGTCACCAAAGAGTCGCCGGATGAAATATAATCACAATGCCACGTGCTTCTGTAAGATATTCACAGAAAAAATTACAGAAAATTCATAAAATGTGAGCGATTTACTAAATCTTTTAGAACCTCTGGCGTTAAGATGATTAGACAAAGCAAACGAATTTTCACTTCATTTTGCATTACTCCAAAAACTATACAGTTGTCTCTAGAGCAAACTGTTCTTGATCTGGATAACGACTTTTGTAGTACATATGCACATGACCAGATGGGGAGAATTTGATTCCCTTCCTGAAATCAAATTACAGGAACCATTTATCGTACGTATTGTTTTAACATTAAGATCTTGGATCAATGTTTGCGAACCAACATATCCATCATGAAACAAATGCAGATAGATGATTGCATGAAGACACAGTGGACATAACGTAACCACTAATCATTTGATAATGAAAAGTTGTAAATCAAGAGGATCTGTACATGTTC
>CAJDSM010048338.1:0-19748 GCA_903981925.1 Ostrea lurida | reverse complement strand
GAGTAATAATAATTATGATTGGATTTATATTAGCGCTTTAAGGGCCCTTGGAGTTGAAATTTCATAAATTATCAGTTTCCGCAGCTTTTTTTATCCTGCTTTGCAGATATTCATTTGATTTTGGTATATTGTTTTGCCAATCAAGTTACAGAATGCAAGTTTGAGTTTGGTTTTTGATTCGAATCCATATTTTACTGAGTTTATGGCATTGGGAAGGTTAGAAAATTTCATAAATTTAATCAAGTTTCCCGCACCTTCTTTCTCACTGCTTGCAGAATATTCATTTGCATTTTTTGGTAGCATTGGCTTTGGCCAAACCAGTTACAGATAAGTTTGAGTTTTGGTTTTGATCGATCCATACTTTACTGAGTTAATGGCCCTTGAGTTAGGCAAATTTCATAAATTATCAGTTTCCCACTTTTTTCTCACTGCTTGCAGATATTCATTTGATATTTGGTATATTGCTTTGACTACCAAGTTACAGATCAAGTTTAAGTTTGGTTTTGAATCGACCCATATTTTTTACTGAGATATTGGGCCCTTGGAGTCTAGAAAATTTCATAAATTAATCAGTTTGTCCGCACTTTTTTTCTGCACTGCTTGCAGATATTCCATTTGATTTTTGGTAACATTGCTTTGCATACCAAGTTACAGATCAAGTTTGAGTTTGGTTTTTGATCGATCCATATTTTACTGAGTTATGGACATTGGAGTTTAGAAAATTTCATAATTATCAGTTTCCGCAATTTTTTCTCACTGCTTGCAGATAATTCATTTGATTATTGGGACATTGCTTTTGCCATTACCAAGTTAGACCATCAAAGTTTGAGTTTGGTTTTTGATCGGATCCATATTTTACTGGTTATGGCCCTTGAGTTAGAAAAATTTCATAAATTATCAGTTTCCGCACCTTTTTTCTACTGCTTGCAGAATATTCATTTTGATTTTTAGTACATTGCTTTGGTTTATACCTAAGCTATCAGATAAGTTCACAGTTTGGTTTCGATCGATTCATATTTTACTGAGTTATTGGCCCTTGGAGTTTAGAAAATCTTCATAAATTATCAGTTTTCCGCGCACTTTTTTCTCACTGCTTGCGAGATATTCCATTGGGGGGTTTTGATACATTGCTTTTGCATAGCCAAGTACAGATCAGTTTGAGTTTGCTTTTGACATCGATCCTTATTTTACTGAGTTATGATACCCTTGGAGTTAGAAAAATTTACATAAATTACTCAGTTTCCGCACTTTTTTCTCACTGCTTGCAGATATTCATTTAAATTTTTGGGTAACATTGCCTTTGCCATACAAGTTACGATAAGTTTGAACTTTGTTTTGATCGATCCATCTTGTTATATGAGTTATGTGCCCTTGGAGTTATGAAATTTCAACAATAAATTATCTAAGTCAAAAATATATTTGACTTAGTGGCAGAAATTCCAAATTAACGCTAAGTCAAACACAATTAATCAAACTACGACCATCATTTCCAATCGTTTTGGCAAGCCCGTTTCACTGGCATGTGGAATCCGGGGGCATCAGTGTTTCACAAGCACATCTTGTTTGAATTATGATTACGTTTAATACGATGTTAACTTCGCCAATATATCGCAGACAATATATCGTAAAGGGCTTTAATTTCGCGGGGCTAAAATTTCGCGATTTTCATCTTTCGGTATTTCACGATGGTTTAAATTTCGCGGAAAGTAAAGGACTGCATTAGATCATACATCCATGTACATTGAAAAGCACTTCGCGATGGTTTTATTTTCGCGATTGTTAATGCAATCACAAATATAGCGAAAATAATAACCATGCGAATATATCCCCCTTTACAATACTCTTTCCATCTTACTTTGCATGGGAAAATCACTTTGCAGGTAAAAATAACAGAAAATCAACCCAAATATATGATTACCCAGTAAAATAACTTCTAAGGCACTAGCAATCGCTTTCTTTGAATTCAACGATATGTGTTTGTACATGATACATTATGTGATATTTCAAGGAAAATGTTTACAGAGATGGGATGCCCTCATCAGTTATAAAAAAAAGTTTCTACCACACAATTCTTTCAGACTTTCGACGGATCCTGTGAATTGCAGTATCGCATGGCTTCTGCTCGTTTTATTCTGTATATGTTTTTTGGATTATGATTACGTTTGACACAATGTTAACTTCGCCTTTTTGTATATTAAACAAAGATTGTTTTTAGGGAACATTATATTTTACAGGGTTAAACAAGTTTATTAGAATATCCACTTAATTTGTTATTCCTAACAAACTCCGTAGCATATGTTAATAATCATGTTGTTAATGACAATAACTCCAGAGTTAGGTTTCGTGAATTTGATATCACAGTAACTTTCTTCTTTAAATAAGCTATGATGTGTAATATGCATTGACTTACAGACGTCATAGCTTATTTACAGAAACAAATGTCTGTGACCACAGTCCATAATGTTGACATTATTGGATTACAAAATGTACAAATGCGCAGGGGTGTGCGTGTGTGTGACCAGGAGGTTTTGTAAACCCTTCCCAATTTTTTTTCAGAAATATTTGCCAAAAGGTAACTACATGTATAATGCATTTTGATATGCATCCCCCTATCCCCCCTTTCATAAATTCCTGGTATAGGCAAGGTATGAATAATCCGGAACTACCAAAAACATAAACTACCATAAACATTGTACTTGTATCCAAGAGGAGAATTAAGGTACGTGTCCTCTTGGCACTGAGTCTCAAACCTTACGAGTGTTGTACGTTATAGTAAATGTGTAAAGCGAAGTTGTTTTCTGTGTATGATGCGTAATGCTACTGAAATACACGTTGATTAAAATTTGAAATGAGTTTGAGGTGCACATGTGGCCTAGACCAGTCAGAAATTCATTGAGTTCTCGGTAATAATCGTAGGTTTCCGTTGTCATTCCATATATGGTCAAATCGAAATTCGGCAATCATGTAGGTCTAGACTTCCCATTTGTTGACCTGTAAAGTGTTAGCTGAGATGTAAGGTACAAATATGTAAATATTAATTATACAAATGCTGAATTGATGACCGGGTATAACTATGCAATTTCTTAAAGAAAAACATAAAATAAGAAACCAGACAATTACACAAATGAAGAGTACGTCATTTAGGTATACACTTCTGAGAAACCTAACTTACGTCCCCAGACTTGCACATATGCATAGTTGAAACTGTCAAATTAACATGGCTACATGTTTGGATTAACAGGTTTACATGCTTGGAGTTCTGAACACGATTACCCTCCATATAAAAATAACCTACACTTTATTCCATAGCATTTCACTACATATCTATCATCAATTTTACAATATTCATGCAAAGACAATACGCCTAGGTTGCATTTACGTAGAAGGTAAATTTCATCCACTTGGAATGAATTGGTATTTGCAATCAAAAAATAGCGTATATCATGAATTGTAAAGAACGTTGTTTGTGGACCATTTTAGCAATAGGTGTGGAATAAAACTATCAAAACAAATAAACTATGAGTAGTAGACCGTAAACTGTTCGGGTAAGGCGTTCGCACTAGGTAATCGCTACATTTACGCTGAATACAAGTGATTTGATTCACGAATTATGAAAACACATTAAGATGTTTGAACTATTGAAAAAAATAAGATCCTAACAACTTTTGAATTGTGATAAGGAAATATCTACATTGTGACAGTATATCAAACTAATTCTTCATGCTTTCAACTTCTTGTTAGCATACATATAACAGCGCAAATTATTCCATATTTACATTTTATGTCGACATTCTATTGAACTTAGATATTAAAGAAACATCGAATGTAGTACAAAATTATATGCATTATGTCCCTCTTACGTGTACAGTAATAAAGTCAAATAAGTATTTGTTATACATGTATATTGCGATAATTACTTATAATACAGATTTAAATCAAAGCTCTGGTTTCAAAACAAAAAATATTTCGTATCGCTTTATTCACGTTTAAAAGTGCAGTGATCTACTTTTATTTGGTTGACCATGGAAAGAAAAAACTGAGAGAGAGAAAATTAGGATATCCTCTCCCCCGATCATATACCGGTATATCGTTATCGACACTGGTAAATGTTCTGAATCCACGATTCTACAAATCGCCATCCAACATTTCAAATATTAAAAGTACATGTATTTCAAAAATTTATTTTTTCAAATCAGCATCTTATAATCTTGTTATCCTTTATAATTTTGTCTGATTTTGTAATTTTGTAAAAAATACATGAATATTTTTTTTCTCATCTCGACCCCCAACGGTGGTGCGCACATCTGCAGACTGGTTTATAGCTCGACAATTTTTATTTTCAATTTGGTCTACTATAGTGTATCATTATTTGTTTGTAATGATTGTTCTTCTTTTCGTACTTTGTAGTGTATTAATGTATATATAATTTTTGTCTCTTGATAAAGACGCTCTAGCTTCGAATTTTTAGCTTGACAAGGGTGACGACACATGGTGTTTCTCTTTCATGATTGATTATGAAAAAAAATAATTTACATCGAAATCGGTAACTTCTTTTCGTCGACAGACAATATTTTCTGAATATCGGTATAATACACACACATGCATATACTTTTTTTGTATTCACCTGCAGATGGATGTAAAAATCTAAAAACTCTAAAAAAAAACCGCTTGTGAAATTGAATAGTATTTTGAACCTACTTGATATATATATATATATATATAATATATATATATAAATATATATATATATATATATATATATATATAATATATAATATATTATATATTTTCATTGTAGAATCCATCCACCTTACAAAGCAACTAATGATTGCAAACTACCCAGTTGTTCTTGTTCTCCAGATCTGTAAACTCGAAGAGGTAATATATACGAGGGATGTTCCAAATGATAATGACCCTTTGCTGTTTTCACCCACATTTATTAATCGTTGCTTCTTTTAGTTTTCCCTGATTTAAAAGTACTCACCCCTGGACTGGATACACTTTTATAGATCAATCCACTTCTGAAAACTGTTTTCATTCTCCTCAATAGGAACATCCATCATGTACTGATAAACTGCAGACCCAAGAGCATTTGGGGATTTGTGTCTTTTTCTAGATAGGTAGAATTTGAATTTAGGGTTCAAAAACAAGTCGCATAAAGCCAAAACTGGAGGAAGCGGAAGTTTGGTAGGACGGTAACCTTTTCAGACTCCAAATCCGTGCTTAGCGTCCAGACCCATTGTCATGCAAACATTGGAGACACTTCATGCCCCTTTTGGGGCGACGAGTTTTGTAGTTTTTTTTTTAAAAAAGTTTTTAACATAACATTTTGATAAAAGTTACCTGTGATTGTTTTGCATTTTGTCACAGGAATTTGCATGACAGGGTCTTTATTCTCAAATAAAATAATATATAAGACCTTCAGCACGGTTCGTATTCTTTTAACAATACTAGAACGGTTTTGAATGTTTGTTTTTTGATGCCCAGAGTTTGTTAGAAAACTCTAATTTTTGGTTCAAAATAGAATACTTTCTATTTCCCTTTATATGTACTAATATACCACTATCACCTGCTTATGGTGAGTTGATGTGATACACAAGAGTATGTTATGGCATGGGGACCATTTAAAGCGAGGCCAACTATTAACAAAAAAGTTAATGTTGCAGAGTTATAACGAATCTCGTTTAAAGTCATCATTTCGCAAATTCTACGGACGCTATAATGACCTTGTTTGCGATTACAAATTGTCACAAAGTCTTGTGTTGACTGATTTGTTTCATTCCGTTTGTTAGACTGTCATTTTTTGTACTAGATTTGTAACGGGTAATCCCGTTTACTTTATTTCGACTAAGGGCTCACGACGGATATGACCGGTCAGCAGAGGATGCTTACTCTTCCATGGCACCTGATCATGCCTTCACTTTTGTCAGAGGTCCGGCCGTGTTGCTCTTCACTCGACTTTGTATATATGTGGGGTTTTAATTGAGGGGACGATTACTTTTAACACGATGTTAACTTCGCCAATCTATAGTTATACACCCAGGTCTCAGATCTAATCACCAGTAACCAAATTATCAAAAGTGTTTATGGGTATATTTTGGATGTAATTTTAACAATATCTTTGCATTTTCAATACAGACTCCTTTTTGTTCCTCGCTAAGCAAATGAGGTATCCCCGGGGAGGTATCCACCTAGCATTTATCTGTCTATGCTTTAAACTCTTTTTTAAAATACCATGAACATGTGCCAACGACAAGTTTGTCATCCGAACCAATTGCCTCATAGTATATCTTGCGTTGTTATGTAAAATTTGTGAGGGTTTTTCGATGTTATTGGTTGTAACTGTTGCATAGCGACCTTGGCAGTTAGCATTTTCGATGTGTTCGTAACCTGTTTTAAAGTTATCAACCGACCTTCAAACAGCCCTATGAGATGATGTTTGATGTGGGTATTAAAATGACATTACCATTACCATAGATAGCACAGACTTCACGATGAATATCTACGGGCTTAATGCTATGTATGGACCTACCTTTTCTATCGATCCTAATTTCAAAAACGTTGTTTGCTCTTTGTTCAGTCATTTTGAGTAGTGTGTAATGAATACGCTATAAAGCAATACACACTGTAGCTAAGTAATTGAATTGTAAACATAAAATTTTCTCCCACTACGGTTCAGTGATCAATCTAACGGGTCAATGTGGTTTCAGTATGATATTTACACGAATTTCACGCGAAAATGTGATAATGACATCTTTGGAACACTCCTCATAGTATACGTAATATGGATAGTTTTCTTTTATGTAATGATATAAATTTGCTATTCAATCTTAGAAATTATTTTTAAACGTGTGATTAGAAGTTTTACTAGCGGAAGAAAGAGACTGTGCATTATAAAGTTTGGTATAATTTTTCTATATACATGTATATAATTTATATCTATAAATACTAAACGATGAAGTTGATGTTTTTTAACAATATCGGATAGTACCCGAATCAGATGCACGGACTTTTTCATTGTTAGTGAAGACATGTTATCGTATGCACTAGTTTTACTGGCCAATACTATTTGGAGCATGAAGTGTAAAATATTTTTTTAAACACTATCCGTTAAGGATAGCACTTTAGTTTAAACAAAATTCACCCTTCTGTCATCGCACGACTCTGCGAAAACCAACGAAATCGCGCTGTTTGGGTGTTTCAAGTTGGAATGGCACATAATATTGTAGCGAAACACTTTGGAGTTCATCGGAACACCATCCAGTCATTATGGAGACGTTTCCGAATCATTTCCAGACAACAAGATTGACTACTAGTAGCATTCCTGGACTTCGACCAAGAACTATGCGTTATCGTCTGCGCGAGCACAATATCATACATGTACCAAGACTAGCGTGGTGCAAACGACATCTGCGATACAGGACTGTGCCAATATTCTGTTCACTGATGAATCCAGATTTCATTTGGAAAGCAGTGACGGCTGTTGTAGAGTGTATCGACGCGTTAGGAAGCGCTACCAGGACGATTGTGTTGTGCAATGTTGAAAATTCGGTGGAGATAGCGATATGGTGTGGGTGGGATATCAGCATGTGGATGGACTCCTTTACAAATTGCCAATGGCAATTTCACCTGTTTACGCTAACGAGACTTTATTTCGCGCCATGCGATGGCCTTTATAAAGAGACAGCAAAATCACATCATTCTTTGGCAAGATAACACAAGGCCATACGTTGCACGTAGATAGAGTCAAGGGACAGTTTTGATTAACAGAATATCGATGTTTTGTCCTGGCCTGGTCAGCAGTTTCTCCCGATTTATCGTCGATTGAGCACGTCTGGGATGAAATTGAACGACGTCAACGTCGTTTACCAAATCAGCCAGTGCAAATGTCTGATATAGGGCAGGCTTTACTCAACATCTGGAACAATAATCCTCGAGAATTCCTTAACACGTTAGTGGCATTAATTAGGCTCCGTTGACAAGCATGTGTGGATGCAAATGATGGTCACACGCGCTTTTAACTTTGTTAATTCAAGTTCGAATACCATTGGCTTTTGAGTGTGCTGAAATTGACATTATTCGACGTTAACATTAATGGGTTATGAAATGTTGTAGTGAATACATTTGTTAGCAGTATTAAAAAAAATGAAATCTGTTCATTGTTATTTTTTATCATTGTTTTGCATAATAGATAATGCACATCTTTTTCCGCTAGTATATATTCTCTGTCGATTAACCTTACATGAGCATATACATATATTAGATATACCGATACGAAAGAGTAAAAGATTTATACATACTGATTCCTTACGCACCTGTATAATTTTCATACCTCTTATACTCTAAGAAAAACATTTGTGAACCCAGATGTATTTGTATTTCTCTGTATTTTAGACAATGTATGCTGCAGCTTCGAATGCATTTGAGAAGAATATAAACAGTGTGGATTTTTGGGAAGATTTCCGTGGCTTAAAAGCACGCACAAGAGAGGCAGTGAGGATCTTTGAACTTAATACACAAATTCCTAGAATGAACTCTTTTTTGGAAATTGAAATTCTGTATGGAGCCTACTAAAATGAATGAATGGATTTAAAGTTAGAAATATAATGTATAACCACAAAATTAAGGCGAAGATAACGAACAGTGATCAACCTCTCCAGTCTCAAATAGAATACAAAAACAGGAGTTGGGCAACAACAGACCCCTGGATGTGGAATCAGGTGCCTAGGAAGAGTGATCACCCCCTTTGGACCGGTCACACCTGCCTTGAGCCCATTGTCTCGATCAGGTAATCGGGGTTATCCGTAGTCAAATCAGTGTATGAAAAATGGCTTAACAATTGCTTATGAAACACATGAGACAGCATTTGACCTAATGGCATGCCATACTGGCAAACTAAATCTTTATAAAGACCGTAGAATTTGTGAAATTATGCCTTTAAACGTGACTGTTGAAACCCCCAGCAACAACAACCTGTTTGTAAGTAGCATGTCTCGATTCAAAAATTGATCATACACAGAACAAGCTCTTGCATATCGAATAAGTTGAGAGACATACACACCATATCCAGTGGATGATGAATTATTGCTACATAAATATGAGAAGTTGACGATGGAAAAGCTGATACAGTCTTGTTAGTCATAAAGTTGAGTTGTTAGTGACAATGCAATAATTTTCTACAATCTAAACATAGTTGATTTGAAATGTAGATTTCGCCTGTAAAGTTCGTTAGGAAATACAGCGATACAAGGTGTTTAGTTTCGAACAATGTCATTGAGAACAGCGTATGAGTATATATATATTTCGATAGTCACGTGTAAATTCAGTGTTTCACAAATTCTGTGGTTGTCATAACGATCAAGTTAGCCAGTACAACCTGTCATGAGGTAAAATGTTGTCTGAAGAAATTCATACCAATTGTCAGTCAGTTCTTTATACCCTGATTTTGAATAAAGAGTATTCCATTTACCTGATCAAGCTAAAGGACCCATAGCAGGTGTGACTGGTCAACGGGGAATGCGTATTACTCCTAACCACCTAACCCCACTTCTGAAATATCTGTGATTCCGAGATTGACCAACTCTTTAATTTGTATTCGGTTTAGGACTTACTCACTGTTCTTTATATTCACCTTTAATCCAGAATGATTATGAATACATTTATATGTGTTTAATTGTTTTTTAATGAGGCGGAAATAATTGATAATTATTTACTCATGCATATCAAGAAACGAACAGTAATGATATTTATTTTGTAATCCATTCAATTATATTCTAGAAAGACGTCAAAGAGGCATTAAAACGTTACAGATTGTTCAGCGTTGTCGAACATATTGGTTCAGCGAATAGTGGACATTACATCTGCTACGTCAGAAGACAAGATAGTCAGAAATGGAATCGATGCGATGATTCCTACGTAACGGAGGTTTCTGTAGAGGAAGTTCTAAAAAGCGACGCCTACTTGCTTTTTTATGAAAAATGTGATACGGCACTGCAGTGATTTATTTCCAAAAATGAATACTCGCACGTGCACGTGCTGTTGTACTATTCATAACATTCTTTTGTTTGTTTGGTTGTTGTTTTTTTGTTGTTGTTGTTGTACATCTTGTATAAAATTATCAAAGTAATTGTACTATAGTAGTTCATATCTAAATCTGCATGCAAACGTAATTATGTATACATCAACAAAATAACTTCTATGTTACAATGCTTCTCGTGTCGTTTTACTTGCTACATGTACCGAAAATTTTCAAAATATATTCTTTTTAGAATATTGCTTGCAGAATTTTGTTTAAGACAGAAACTCGCCGACAGTGTGATGGAAATAAGTCATCCAGCTCTGTTAAACAGTGTGATAATTGCGAGTACGTGCATCTACTTGCAAAAATAACTTTTAATGAGATGGCTATGAAGGCAAATGTCCACAATCACACTGTATTTTTTTTTTTTTTTTTTTTTGGTTTTAAAGTACATAATTTGGGCTAATATGGGCAATCAGTGACTCCATATCAAGGAAATGTTGTATGTTGAAATTGAATTTAAAACTATGTGGTTAGAGGCGTTTTCAGGAAAATGGACCCTTATGATACCCAATAATATTTTGTAATATCATAATGAAAAGTACAGAACATCACTTTTGCATAGTTGTAAAGAAACACGTTATGATTGTCAATCAATAGTTAGCTGTCATTGACTGAAATACCTAACGACAAATATAGGATCTCCCATGGTTTTGTGGTTTGATATGAGTGATTATCCAACGAGTTTGTGTGTTTCAGAAAAACACACAACGAGTTGGATAATCATCATATCAAACCACAAACCATGGGAGAATTCTTTTATCACCATTATTTTATCCAGACTATAGCCTAATGATAAGGATTTTCAAATTCTCTCTCTTTTTTTACCTCAGCCGAATTACCTACGCATCGTAACATTACGACACTACAAATAGTTCGTTTGGAATTTAAAAAAATAAGAGTATTGATAGTCGCAATGTTTAAATCATAAGAGATTATTCGTTAAATAGAGAAAAAATACATTTTAGGACATATTACATAGAAATTGTGTAAAAATATTAGTCATCCAGTATGACGTTAAGATTAGTGCGATGTTTTTTTCTCCTTCTTCTCCAGATTCTTGTCGCGAGTGGAATGGAGTATCTGTACATCGCCACTGACATAATTTTTGTTTCCTGTGTCATGGAGGGTCGTGGGGCTATTATTGTGAATTGCGTTTGGGTTTCTTACATCTGTATTCGTGATGGAATCTTTATGTCTCAGAGCAGAGATGCTAGATGTGGAGTTCGGTAAGTAAGTAAGTAATTTATTTCCAATTTTGGGTCCAGAGGGCATACAAGAATACAGAGTTCATATACATAAATCATAGAAGAATGATTATCCAAATGATAAAGTAAAATAACAAAGTTATGATAAATCAATTATGGAGTTGATCAGTTGATAATCCATTAAATCAAAGGAAAAAATACGTGACAACGGATTTTTTCTTGGTGTCGTAATGTGGTCTATCGGATTTTCTAACACTCGGAGATATTTACAGAGTACGTCGTTCAGTTTAAGACGGAACGGGGGTAGAAGGAGGGGTGTTTACATTTTGACTGCAGTGCAGTATTTGAAAATGACAGGCCTTTTCGATCTTGACTAATTTCATAATTATCATATAAATTGATTGTTTTCAAATGTTGAAGAAATCATCAACATCAGTTTCACTTCCATCAATATTTTTATGATATCCGTTATCGATTGATTGGGAATTTTGTCGTCCTGATTTCGTCATGCGGCGTAGGAATATATCCTATGTGATAAGAAAAAATATCACACAATTGATATCAACTGGATAAAGGGGTAAATAAGTGATAAACAATATTATCACATCATTTTGAGATATGGTTTGCTATAGTGTATACTTAAGTGAGCACAAAGTATTGAAGGACAAATTTTCCCTGGAATGGTTTATACAAATTCTTCCATCTTCCATTGAATGCAGCATTAACTTGATTCATATATGCCAGTACGAAACGTAAAATTATTTAACATTAAAATCTAATTTTGCGTGGATATTTCTCTTGTGTTGTTGTGGTTTTGTAATCTTTGTATGGTTGTGGAATTGATCACTGTTCATCTACTTGACTATCATTACAGAGTAAGCCAACTTCTTTCTTTATTTTTTTTTTTATGCTTTCAGTCACATTTTTTTATAATGTATATTTTCTTTGAATCTAAAATGAAGAGTTCAAATGAGCTCAAGATTCGGAGATTTTTGTTCAAATTTACTACCATGCACTCCTCAAAGAGGAACTCATACTGTCAATGGGGAAACGGCACATATAATTTTCCCTGTATAAAGAATATTCAAGATTTTTCAAATTATCACTCCAAAGAGAAGGGGCCCACAATTGGTGATTAATGATATTTTTGTTGACAGGAAAGCTTTATGAAACATCTTGCATTAATATCAAAGTGATATTGATTGATTAATGATGATTTATTGATATTAATGATTGATACAGACACGGTAAATTTAAATGTAAGAGTTAGAGATTTTTAGTATATATATTTCTCTTACTTTCATTTTCAAAGCTTATGTGTTATTTTTAAATGTTATCTTATAATTGATGGTGACACGTCTGATTTGATATGATGAGATTATTTGCTTGTGATTGTTAACCTTTTGTGATTAATATGCTATTCAATCATGAAATGTAAAATGCATTCTTTAATGAAAAATAAAATTGAGAAAAATAAAACTATAGTTACATTGTATTAGATTCAATATACTCAGAATGTCTGAAACAAAAACACAGTTATATATGAAGTTACATGAAAGTTATGCTGTATAAATTGTGAAATATTTTATATTTTTTCTTACTAAACGAAGTAAATCACCACTCCAGTCATGGACACCTTTTGAGCTGATTTTAGACGGGGTCACGTGATTCCATCTATTAGTTTACTGTTCAGTCAAAGGTAGCGCCTCAAATGAATCTACGCTAATAAAAAGAGTGCAGAATTTGCTTAGTCATATTTTGAAACATTTTGAGAAATGATCAGATATGTCAATAAACAAAACTACATTGTACTAATAGAATTGGTCTGGCTGACATGACCCAGTCCAAAGGTTGGCATTGAGCACATAGGCGGTGGAAGTTGTATTTTAATAATTTTAGCTTATACAGAGCAAATAGCAGGAGACAATAACCTACTACCAGAGGAGATGAACATAACAGCTGCCCAACAATGGGTAACAGGGATGTCGAACCTTTGCTGGCTGCACAGTAATCCCGGTTAGGCTGCTTAGCAGCGAATTAACAAGAGTGAAGCAAGTTTTACATTTATTGATTGCAAATAGTAACAATACACATGTATATGGTGGAAAATGTCGAACGCAAAATTTGTGTGAGGAGCTGGGGAGGCGACCGGTATACCAGTTTAACTACAAGCGTAAGGGCAAAACCGGGGATCCTTTTACTTTTTATTTATTACATTTTCTTTGGTCTTTTCGAAACATGATTGTCTCAAAAAATATAAAAGCTATGCAAATACATAATATCACAACCAGTAAACATTTCAGCCAATCAGTTGTTATTTTCACTAGTTATTTTCAAAGTAAAAAATTATCATTTTTATTCAATGGATTAAATACAGTATTTTACTATTGAAAATGTAATAAATGCACATATAATGCGTTCTTTTCCATTCAAATGACGTTATATTTGGAACACAAGTAATTATTTATAAAAGGTGTTTAAAAGAGATGGAATTTTTATTAGTAGAGGGCTGAAATTTTAATAGCCTCGGTAACTTTGCAAATATAAACAATATGGGAGTGAGAGAATTGTTTTAATATGTATAAATAAAAATATACTATATTGCATATTGTTAGACTTTTAGGGTGCATTGGTATGCGCCTCAAACCCCCGTAATAAAGTTTCCTATCAACATGCGGATTTGTTGTCAAAACGAGGCGTTACAAAGCGACTTTATCAAGTCGCTTATTTGGTTTAAGGAAAATATGTTGGCAAAAAATGGTTCCTTTAGCATGGAAAACCCTCTAGTTGGGATCTTTTTCGTCGACTTACAACAAAGTATCTTTTAAACGTCCGTGAAACCAGGGCGACATTCATTTAATTGACTTTATTTTTGGCGATTAGCTAGAAGTCTCATGTTGATTTAAGTACAACCAAGACGAGAAAATAGTCGTGTAGTGCATCAAAATGAAGCTTATTCGAGTTAAAAAGTCGTTAAATTGCTCTAATTGGCGACATGTCGACTCTTTTATCGACATTGGAGAACAAGAGGTGCTCCGTAAAACGTTTCCGTACCATCCAATTAACAACATATTTTTTGACAAGTCAACATAATCATCTGACAAGACGACATAAACTATCTGACAAGTCGACATCATTATCTGACAAGTCTACAAATACGGAAACGTTTACGGAGCACCTCTTGTTCTCATAGTCGATATAAAGAAGTCGACATGGCACCAATTTGAACAATTTAACGACTTTTCAAAACTCGATAAGTCTTCATTTTGATGCACTACACGACATATTTTTCTAGCTTTGGTTGTACTTAAATCACACATGACGACTCTAGCTAATCGCCGAAAATAAAGTCAATGAAATGAATGTCGCCCTGGTTTTGCACGACTTTAAAAGTGATATTTATGTTTGTAAGTCGACGAAAAGATCTCAACTACGATGCTATTTTCCATGCTAAAAGGAACGCAATTTTTGAGACATCTTTTCATTAACCAAGGAAGAGCGACTTGATAAAATCGTTTGTGTCGTAGTTTTGATAAACAACATCGCATGTTGCTAAGGAAAACTTTTATTAGGGCGTTTGAGGTGCATACCAATATCCCAACAATATACAATATGCATATTTATTATACATATTAAATAACAATTCTCCTCACCCCATATTTGTTAATTTGCAAAGATACGTCAATAGCCTGGGGGATCAGATTCTCAGCCTATGACCGTATAGAAATTCATCTCTTTAAATATTTTATCAAACCCTTTATACGGATAATGCATTGTCATCCAAAATAATACGGGTCGTTTGAATGGAAAAAAAAACCCGTATTATTGTACATTTATTACATGTTTCAACAGTAAAATACTGTATTTTATCCATGATAAAAATATATTTTTACATTGAAAAAGGTATAACTATGAAAGTGACAACTGATTATGATTTGTCATTTATCGTTTGCATAGCTTATATCTTTTGAGATCATCCATGTTCTTAAAATCAAAAGAAAATGTAATAAATAGAAAACGTTCTAATGCTTTGTAGTTGGAGGGATAAAAATTTATGTTTCACGATGAGACAGAATTTTGAAAATATTTTCATGTCTGCGTGCTTCTGGTCTCTTGAAAAATGAAAAAAAAACACCTGTCTCACTCGGAAATAAATCAAACTCCATACTACATCGGGACAGAGCATGGATGTCCCATTTTATATATAGAGAGATTTTTTTAATTATCAATGAAATATACAGAAGTTTTGCAATTGACAGGTCCCTATTACTGAAAGCTGAATTTAAGGCAAATCCAGTAAGATCTTACAATTCTTCAATTACTTTTTCAATGAAACGGTTAACTTTATTATACCCATCGCACTATGACATAGGTATACAAAACGTTAAATTTTCACAAAAAGCAACACTTAATTAGGTTACCAATTAGTATTGATATTCAACGTAATTGAATATTGTTGACATTGCCAGACTCATGTAACACATGTATAATTGGATTAACATCACTCGATTGGTTTGACTCTGAATTGAGACAATATACGTCAAAATATGTTCCTTTT
The DNA here is from genome assembly GCA_903981925.1 of Ostrea lurida. Classification (NCBI taxonomy): domain Eukaryota; kingdom Metazoa; phylum Mollusca; class Bivalvia; order Ostreida; family Ostreidae; genus Ostrea; species Ostrea lurida. Next base: position 3,904 of record CAJDSM010048338.1, on the reverse strand, counting down.
TTGGCAAGAAATCGGCATTTTTGTCGAAATTTTTCGTCGACTTACAACGAGAAAAAAAAAATATCATCTTTTACAAGTCGTATAAAAACTAGGGGCGACATTCATTTTCATTGACTTATTTTTTGGCGATTAGCTAGAAGTTCTTTCTCATGTTGATTAAGTACAGCCAAAGCGAGAAAAAATAAGTCGTGTAGTGCTTCAAAAATGAAGACTTATCGAGTTTAAAAAAACTCTCGTTTAATTTGTTCTAATTGGCGACAATCGACATTCTTTATAATCGACAATAGAGAGACAAGAGGTGGCTCCGTAAACGTTTCCGTATAAAAAACATCTGAACAAGTTGACATGCAGATAATTTGTTGTCGACTTGTCAGATGATTCTTGGTCGACCCTCTAGTCAGATAACTTATGTCGAGTCTTGTCGACTAATTATGTTGACTGTCAATAATATATATCGACTTGTTCAGATATTATGATGACAAGAAGATTGGCATGTTAGTGGCATTAACACCGCCATTAATACAAGATTTACCGGAGTTCATAATCAAGGTGATTTTTTTTCTGACAAGCGAACAAAAGATGACAATGTGAATTAAAATATCCCGACAAGAGTTCAACATAAAGATCCTGACAAGTCGACATATAATTTTGACCAAGTGGTGGCAGAAATATGCCACCAACGAATGACTGAATTCATCGCTCTTTTTAAGACGATGTTGTTAAAACGTGAACGAACAACGGAACGAACATCATATAAAAAATAACAAAAATCGGGGGGGGGGGGGGGGTTGTCAGTTAAATCCGAACAATCAAATTGGTAGGAATTTGTTTACAAGCGTTGAAATTTATCGTATATTTGGGAATTCTAACATGCATGAATTAAAAGGTAAATCAAATGCTCTGTCAGAGTTTTACTTGAAAATCTTGAAAAATTCGGACCATCTGGTAAAAATTGTTAACCGAGCCGCGACACCTGCGGCAAAGAACTTCACACGGTTTGTAACAAAATCCCCTCTTGCCGGAGAACAACGTCTTTATATTCAAACACACATAGACAGCATGGGCGTAGATAAGCGGGTGGGGTGGGGGAGTATGTTTTGCCCCTCCCCCCTTTTTTTCAAGTAACTTTTTTTTGCTGCTACATGTCACATACAGGTTAACTAAGAACCCCCCCCCAATTAGTGTTTTTTTAGAAGTTTGCCCGGCCCCCCCCCCATCCACTTTCCGGTGTTTCTATTATCCCCCTTTTAGTTTATTGCTTGTCACTACTATTAGAAAGATTTGCCGCCCCCCCCCCTTCAGTGTGTTATTAGCTTTTCTATATATATTGGGGTGGGGGGGGGGGGGGGCTTGTCACACTATTTAGAAGCTTGCCACCCCGCCCCCCCCCCCCCCCCCCCCCCCCCCCCCTGAAAATATGTTCCTACGCCTATGGACAGTAATATGTATAATGAATCTTTCTCAAGCAAAAAGTTACATGCTAAACTTATGTCTTCGATTTAATCAATCTTTTTTTATCTTTTACTCAAAGGCAAGAGACTTAGTGTTCCGCCAGCACTGCAATCCGTAGAATAATTATCAAATAGGTTAGGACTTTATGGATTATCTAAATACATTGTACATGTACGTTTATCTATAACGGAAATGAACCTTTTAATCCACTTAAACATAATTCTCTTCCATACATCATGAAAATAAATTTGAATAATTCTCTTCATAGTTTTGGGGGGGGCGGGGGGGGGTATTGTAGATACTCTTTCCTTCTCCAGTTTAATTTCAATAGTATTTCGGGTTTGGTTTTTTTTAGTCTTTTTTTTTAGGTTCACCATTCGTGTACATAAGAAATATCTTATATTTTTTCGGGTTAATGCAGGTATCACCGAAGTTATTAGACGCGTAGAACTCTATCAATGACGCGAAGCGCATTGATGAAAAAGTTTTACCGTCTCAAAATCTCCGGTACTAACCTGCATACACTCACCGAAAGAATACATTAAGATTTATTCTTATCATTTAATTTATATACAAACAAAAATAATGTGTATTAGGCTTTAACTTGTGTTCAGTACGTGATACGAAATCACCTTTCAATTCATCAAAAGATGTTTTAGACCAATTAGAATGGTCCGCGCAGCGTGAATCAACGTGAAATAAATTTAAATGATCATGTAATCCACTTTACAATAGAATTAGACCCCCATTATGAGGCAACCTTTCGATATGGAAATACTCGCTTTAGAATGTTCGACGTGATAGATAAATGTACAAGATAATATTATACCACTGTAGCGTTGCAAGCATCAAAGTCCATTTCAAATATTTTCTCAATATTTTAAAACATGAAACTAAAGTATTATTATTCCATCGGTTTTCAAATATTCTGTGGGTGGTGGGGGTTGGGGTTGGGGGGTCATAGGGGATATTCATTAGCTAAAACTAACAAAATCTTCTCGGAATGGATGCCAGAGTAAAGTAACAAAATTTTGTAAGGGTCAGGGTTATATCTAGTTTATGTATATTCATTATTACGAACACAAATTGTACAAATCGGGAGGGAGAGGGGCGTCAGAAAATGGACAAATTCGGAGAAAGGGACTGGTACGTCCCCCAGGCCGGGCTCATTTTTCAAAAACCACTCGCATCCTTCATTCTCCCGATATGGATGATAACTAAAACACAGATAGGACGGCTTACTATTGTCCAGACCTTTTTTCATCTTTAGTTCTGATGTATTAATTAAAATACTTGCAATAAACCACCACAAAAATGCAAAAAACAAATTGTTCCATTTCGTAATCATCAAGGGTTATACATGCTACAGCTGAAAAATAAGTCCCTGTGTACTTTAAATAAAATTTGAATATTATTTTATCATCAAAGAAGATTCATTATATTGCATATTCATGACATAATTAACGCTACAATCTATAGATATGACTGCGTTTTTACAAAGCTTTTTAGTTGTAAGAAACATAAATTATGACTTTTTTTCGACAAATGGTTTGCTCTTCCTTCAAAATTTACAAAAATTGAACATGACATTGTTCATATATTTTGAATATACAAAGCAAACACAATGACATGGTTCACAACTATGTTGAAGAAAGTAGTAATTTGCAGTATATTTAACAAAGTTCGAGATTGTATAAGTGAATCAATAATGATTTTATTTTGTCAATATTCTTTGACAAGTAACAGGGGACAGCCCTGTAACAGCAGAGACAAAAACGTACAGGAAGGACTAAATCTGTTTTTTAATGTTTCCGGAGGTTGTTGTTTTTTTATTCTATACTTATTTGATTGATACATATTTTTATAGCACACATAGTTATACTTAAAGAGGCATTTAGATTTAACAAGCAAAGAAAACTTACAAAAAAACCTACATAGATTAATATAGAGCAGTCATAGATTTAAAAAAAAAACACCAAAACTCCAAAATGCCTTTACATGTTCCATTAAGTCCGTTGCGTTACTAAAAGCTGCAAAATTTTCTTTTTTTTTAAGACGTTTTTGAATATCGATCAACCTATATTGCAATTATTTATATCTATTGCAACAATTATATCATTTACGTCCATCTGTTATATTGATATGTGATAAGTCTCAATCTCAGTTATAAATGATTTATGAATTCTCTCTTTACTTGATGTCCTCGGTGGTTACTTAAATCAAATAGACGTGACTTTAAGTTGCTTAACTTGATATCCATACACATAACTTTGAAATTGATTCAATATAGTTTATATAGTCCTTAAGAAAAGAATTTGGGAACGACCTAAATAAATCATGAATATTATCTACACTAAATAAATAAAAAAACATAACGACATTGTTGTCCTTTAAATGTCACGCACAGTGGTGTTTACGTTTTAAAAAAAGAAACACGGCGGACGTAAACATA
>CAJDSM010048334.1:83-13361 GCA_903981925.1 Ostrea lurida | reverse complement strand
TCGCGACGCGAGCTTCGCTCGCTATAAATAGCCGATTTTCACTAACATGCAATAGGCCGATGTAGCTATAGATCTATATATTTTCGTATATGCATAATATGACGATTTGTTCTTCAGTAAAAAATTGTCGAGTCACTCTGATAAAATGTACATAGTGTCTACAAAGTGAAAGACGGTGCATGAGAGGCAACTGTAAGTAGTAGCCAAATATGTATCCATAAAAATATTTAACACGTGCGCTGTGAAAAAAAGCAGAATATATTATATGTGTTAAAATAGTATCCAGTGGCCCTTTTCACAAAACACCTTACGATTAGGATGAACATTTTGTTTCATCGTTATACTCAACTTACTCGAGTATACTTCACCCTAAGTGAAAATGTCAGTTTTATTACCTAAGCACATAGGTGATTTAATTCATTAAACATTTTTGAGTTAAAAATTGAATTTTTAAAATTGTTATCTTAGTCGTAAGGTTTTGGTTTTTTTTTGTGAAAAGGGCCACAGTCAGTTGTTTAAAGTTTATGTATAAAATGCTACCAAGTATTGTTATGAGTTACTAAAGCTGTATTCACATCGGCCTCTAAAAGATAAAGTGGAAAAAAAAGGGGGGGGGGTATAAATTAGAACAAAGGAGGGAACGGGGTAATATCATAATATCAGCAATTTTATTGACAGACTGTTATGCAGAGGAAACATCCACCAGGGCCAATTAGAAGGAAATGGAAGGCAATGTGTATGCATAGCTGCTTGTTTTTTGGCATTGAAAATTCCAGAATCCTCCGAGGAATTGGATAAACTTTTAGAGAGTGGTACACAACTGTTCAACTCTATTTCTCCTCAACATGAATATTTGAATGATCAATGATATCCCACCGTCGGGTGGCTCAGTGGTAAGACTCTCGTGCTCATGATCGGGAGGTGTGCGTTCAAGCCCCGTGCTCGACACTCGGCCGCGTCAAACCTAAGACGTGAAAATAGGGAGTGATGCTCCTTCGCCAAGAGCTCAGCATTTAGAAGTGAGAATCACGGTCTTTCGGATATGACCTTAGAAACGGAGGTCCTGTGTCGCAGCAGGTGTGGTACGCAAAAGAACCCTCACTGCTAAAAGCCATGAGTGCTAAGATAGCTTAATTTCAGCCTTCACGCAATGGTGATGTGATGTCTCAATATGAGTGAAATATTCTCGACGGGACGAAAAACAACAAATAATCAATCAATCAATGATATCCCAACAAATTGAGAATAATGGGACAAATTTGCTACACCGTGTCCATGCAAGAACCAGCGTCTGAAATGCTTTCGTATTCAGCGGATGATTTGGATTCCCTGGGGTTTACTTTAGAATCTGCTACACGATAGTGCTTAGAAGCTTCCAATAGTTGTACGTTAACAATTGGCGATACTCCGGGGTCAACCATAGGAATACGAAAAGATAATGGACTCTACACAATTTGTGACTCGCACAGCAGGGATGATGTTGAAAAATGTAGCTCAGATCGTTCTGCGGTAATTATTCAGTGCAGTTCATTGGATGAATTAATGGTCTATTTAAGGGATATGTCCAGTAGCCTTTCTACACAAGATCAACCATTTAAAATGACACCTCTTTCCATTTCAAATCATGTAGAAGTCGGTGCCACGTCGTCAAGCAGACAATCATTTTCCGAGAGCAGATGTGAAGAGGATTCTGATTGTAGCAGAGCATCAAGGGAGGACGTCGAAGCATCAAATATATCCCAGATTTCCAAGGAATCATTTTCAAAGACACCTTTTAAGGAATGGACATCTTGTAGACATATGTAAGAAAGATGATAGCAGCAGCGACCAGCAAAAGTTCTTTCTGATCCAAAATCGAAAACCACATGACAAGTTCCAGTTCCCATCAAAACTATACAAAGATAAGCGTAAAACCAAGGGAGAAATGAAACGCTATTGTAGACATGAGTGGTTTCAGTTTGATTTTATTGGGTATTCTGAGATTAAGGATGGCATTTTCTGTATTGCTTGTCGTCTTTTCCCCGATACGTCTCATCGTCGTGCAAATTTTTTTAAATTTCTGAACCGTACAACAATTGGAAGGATGCAAAAGCTGATTTAAAATCTCATTCAGTTACGGAATATCACTTGTCATCTGTTTCACGAATGAAAGCTTTCATACACACCTATAAAACCCCAACGAATCGTATTGATGTATCCGTTTCTCAACATGCTACGCAAACTATGGAGAGAAATAGGAAAGTACTGAGCTCTATTTCAAAATCCTTGATATTCTGTGGACGGCAGTGTATCTCATTGCGTAGTCATAGAGACGACGATTCCGAAAAATGTGAAAGGTTCAGTCACGGAAACTTTAAGGAGTTGTTGAGTTTTGGTATTGAAGCTGGCGATGAATTATTAACTCGTAAGAAAAATGTAAAGTATACTTCAAAGACCTGTCAAAATGACTTGGTGTGCATCAAGGAATACATTCAGTCTGCAATAGTTAAGAGAACCAAACCGAACAGAATTTTGGTATACAGTGTGACGAAGTCACGGACATCAGCAGCTGGGAGCAGTTAGGAATTGTGCTGAGGTATACGAGAGAAAATATACCGAGGGAACGTTTGCTTGAATTGTGCCATGTGAAAGCACAACAGGGATTGATTGATTGATTATTTGTTGTTTTTCGTCCGTGCTTGAATTTGTGCCATGTGAAAGCACAACAGGGATTGATTGATTGATTATTTGTTGTTTTTCGTCCCGTCGAGAATATTTCACTATATTTGAGACGTCACCATTGCCGGTGAAGGGCTGCAAATTTAGGCCTATGCCTTGCACTCATGGCTTTTTTAGCAGTGAGTTCTTTTAGCGTGCGACACGATCGGGACATCCGTTTTTAAGGTCATCTCGAGGACCCGTGACTATTCACACTGTGTTCGCCACACAGATCATATGGGCAGTGCGAACCTGTCACTACCTGTGTTTAACGACTTAGGTCTGTCCGCGTCCCGGAATATCGAACACCCGACTTCCGCATAAGCGGAAGGGCGAACGCTCTATCTAATCGACTGAAATATCATTGCTGCCCTTACCTCTGTAGGATTAGATGTCAAGAAACTGCAGCTCCCAAACTATGGACATGTCCGGGAAATACAACGGGTGTGCAGCAAAGTTTCAGGATACTGCTCCAAAAGCCACGTATCATTACTGCAGCAGCCACGACCTGAATCTAGTTCTTTGTAAAAGTTGCCAAGTAAGAGAGATTCATATGATGCTTGACAGTCTGCAGCAGCTTGGAATATTCTTCAGGTATTCACCAAATAGGAGTAGACGCCTTGAGGAAGCCGTCGAACGGCTAACACTGGTAGATCGACTGTTGAGAAAATAACGGCATCGAAAGTAAAAGTCTTCTGTGAAACTCGCTGGGTGTAAAAGATTACTACACTTCGAGATTTTCAGAGCTTGTACGAACCTCTGCTAGGGTGTTTAGAGGCTATTGGCATTACTGAGCGTGGCTGGGAAGGGAAATATGTATCAGATGCTTATGGACTATTAAAAAGAGTCGGGGACAGTACATTTATAGTAAGTTCCCAGACAGTTTTACACTTTTTTGTTATATGTTTGGAATTAGCAAGAAGCTTAAAGGCACGGAGATGGATGTTGTACAGGCTTACAATATGGTTATTATTATTTACTGTTTTACGTCCCACTCGAGAATATTTCACTCATATGGAGACGTCACCATTGCCGGTGAAGGGCTGCAAAATTTAGGCCTATGCTCGGCACTCAGGGTCTTTGAGCAGGGAGGGATCTTTTTCGTGCCACACCTGCTGTGACACGGGACCTCGGTTTTTCCGGTCTCATCCGAATGACCGCCCCATTTAGTCGCCACTTACGTCACGCAAGGGTATGCTGGGGACCTATTCTAACCCGGACCCCCACGGGTGTACAATATGGTGGAACTTGTCAAAGACACAATAAATACAGCCAGATCAAACGACGTGGAATTTGATTCAGTGTTTCCTAAATCAGAAGAAATGGCAACTCTGACTGGGATAGCAATAGAAATCACTCGAAGATGTGGTAAACAGACAAACCGTAGCAACGTGCCAGCTTCAAATGCCAAAGAGTATTTTAAGCGTACCGTATATATTCCCTTTGTGGACTCGTTGATCCAACAACTGAATATGAGGTTCAGTACGCTTGCTAAGCTAGCTATCAGAGGACTGTACCTATTGCCCGCCAACCTCAGAAATCTGACAGACGAAATGGCCTCCACGACAGCTGAACTTTACAAGACTGATTTACCTTCACATTCGACATTTAGCCAAGAGCTGGTGTTATGGAAGAGATTATGGTCTGGTGAGGAATCCACTCCAGGCACTATCTCGTCAACTTTGATGGATAGCCGAACATGCCCAATGATGTTTCCAAATACAATCAAGATTCTCTACCTTCTTAAACTTGTCGCAGTTTCTTCAAGCGGGGTAGAGCGAGGGAATTCACAACTTTAAAAATACATAAAACAAGAAGCACGATGGGAGAAGACAGATTAAATGCACTTCTCCACCTTTACGTCCATATGGATATTGACATTGCAAAGATTGTGAATATGTACGCCAGGAGACACCAAAGAAGGGTGCTTCTTATCAACCATCTTTCTCTTGTGATTAGAATAGTTTGATCATATACAGTACTGTATGTTTCTGGTTTTTACGTCAAACTGTTTTGAAACTTATGCGCAGAAACACTCGGGGATAGTTTCTTTATTAGTCTCCTACCGATTTGTAACGGAGGGGACTATAGCTTTCTTCTCCTTCGTTGTTGTGTCTTCAGTCTGTCCCCATTCCGTCCCGTTGGTTTTCCAGACTTTTTTAGCCCCCTACCGACGAAGTCGAAGGGAACTTTAGGTTTGCCTCTGTCCGTCCGTCTGTCACCGGTAAATCAGTTTTCCACACTTTTTTTCTCACTGCTTGCAGATATTCATTTGATATTTGGTACATTGCTTTTTTTCTTCACTGCTTGCGCAGACATTCATATTGATACTTGGTACATTGTTGCTTTGCATACACGCAAGTTACAGATCAAGTTCGGAGGTTTGATTTTGATCGACCCGATATTTCATCTGAGTTATGGCCCTTGGACTTGAAAATATTCATAAATAATCAGTTTCCGCACTTTTTTTCTCACTGCTTGCAGATATTTATTTGATATTTGGTACATTGCTATTGCCATATAACCAGTTACGATCAAGTTCGGGTTTGGTTTCGTTCGATCCATATTTCACTGAGTCATGGCCTTGGACTTAGAAAATTTCAAATTTATCAGTTTCTCCGCACTTTATTTTCTCACTGCTTGAGGATATCTTCATTTGATATTGTGGTACATTGCTTTGCCATACCAGATTACGGATCATCTTCGAGTTTGGTTTTCGAGTGTGAATCATGGCCTTGGATTTAGAAAAGTGTCATAATAATTATCAGTTTTCCTCACTTTTTTCTCACTGCTTGCAGATATTCAATACAATTGATATTTTGGTACATTGCTTTGCCAAACCAAGAGTTCTGAGGATCTACCTATCTGTCGGAGGTTTTAATCGGTTTCGATGGATCCATATCATTTGGAGCTGCGTGAGTTTTATGGCCTTGGATTAGGAAAAATGGTCCATTAAATTATTCAATCAGTTATTGTTAGCAGAAATCTTCATTGTGATCATACTGTCTTAACTGTAATCCTGCTTAGACTGTCTTCTACCTGACGGAGGTGTTGTACGTATACATGGAATGGACTCCCCACCACAGAATTTGGCAAGAGTTATAATGTAATGATAGTAGGCATTCAAATATGGGCCATGTGCCGGGATATTCCAATTGGCCTTAATGTACGATGTGGTGTAATGGCACGCATTTGAAAGGGAAGACTAGACGTCAACCAGTGGCTGTTGTGTTAGCAGATGAATAGTAACCCAAATCCGAAATCTATAAGGCGTGTCCTCTAAAGTCAGCTATAAACTAGTCGAAAGTCCAAGCGTAAATTTTCTACGCCCGGATCCCTTGTGTTGTAGTGCCGTTACAAGAATACCTGGTATAATTCCCGGACCCTATTGTTAGTTCATAATTATCTTATGCCTAGCTGGAAGTATTAAGCATAATAAATGTAACATGTCACAATCTGTGTCCTTATCCTGACAGCATTTGAACACATGCACAGAAGTTAATATATGAAAGATAGATTTAACGATTTTCATAGCGCCCACACGCTTACTAACTCGGTAGTTTCCGAATATATAAGCAATTAGCAAAATTTGCTATTTGGTTGGAACAGGCCAGATAATTTTGTGTGTTTTGTAAATGCGTAGATACGGAGGATATTGTATTTGCTAGCAATATCTCAGAATGCTTGTTGTTTCTGTACTGCTTGATGTCATCCAGATCATATACATTGTTGATATTTGGGGCACTATTGATCGGCTTAGTCCCTGTAGGCCATACCCTCAAAGGCAAGATCATAGTAATCACACCAGGTATTGGGGTACTATAGCCTTCGGAATTCCACTATCCCCATATGTACAATCCAGAGGTGAATAGAACCCTAAATAGAAGTGAGATGACTTACCTGAGACTAAACTTATTTACTGATCGCGCCTAAGGTTGGGACTTGAAAGATATAATCATAAACTTTAACAATGTCGCAGAATGCTCTTTTATTGCACGCGTGTCGCTCTACACCTTTTGTTGTCCTTGTGATTTGGGTCGATAAGTAATCCTTAAGCATGGGACTGTGCTGTTGACTAACCGAATACTTCAATAATTCTGAACTGGAATGCCGTTCGTACTTCTCTGTTTTCAAAAAAAAGAAAATTCTGTATTTCAGGTGGTCATGAGACGAGAGAGAGAGAGATCCACTTCAATTGAATCAATTTCTTTTTTTTTATTGCCAGGTGAGCGGATACAGAACGGGTTAACCGGTTAAGAATTCCAGATTCTAGTTGATTGATGTGCATGTAGTTTGTATCGCGGGACCTTTTTGCTTCAGCGAGTGTTAAAACAGTGCGCGACGAAAAGTATCGTAGCAGCAGGCGAGTATTATAGTACAGAACCAAGTGGTCATTGTGGCACTAAGAATTTATGGGATTTGAATCTCAAACTCCAAAACTTAGTGTTGTTCAAGTGTCGCAGTAAGTTATCTGCCTAATTGGCACTTCCCCGTTCTCGATAAATGCGAAGTACGTCCTCAGTTACTCGGTTCCTGTGTGTCACTCGCAGCAGCAAACCGCTAGGATTCTTATGCCTGTTGAACTCCATATGTACTGTGGAAAAATGCCTCAAGTGTCTAAGATGGATATACGCACACCCTGAGCTCCACATAGAGGGCAGGCCTAAGAGCCACTTTAGTGCTGGGCTGTCAAGGACCATAGCGTTACGAAATGGCCGAGTCGAGGCCTATTGTTAAAAACTAAAATGAATAGAACGTCCGGCATTATTGCAGGATTACTTATGCCGGCGGACGCTTATCTCGTGCGATAAAGAAGCATAGAGTAGTAAAAATGATAACCTTACCAGCTGCTATCCGCAGTCGCATGACATCTCCTGGATGTATGGAGGAAGGTGACATAACTTGAATGCTTAATGATGTGTAGAACTTGTCTACATGTGTCCAGCTGCCGAAATTGACAAATTACATCAGGGTACCTATCAAAATCCCTTGTTGCTGTTCAAAATTATGCCAACTTGGCTAATTGTGTAAAAGTAGCTAAATGATCTGCGAGACGATCACGATTAACGTGTGAGAGCGCAATTCCTGTTGCCTCCGTGTTTAACAGAAATGCATTACCATAGTTGTAGATACTGGACGACAGTGCTAGTGGTATACAAAGTTTTCTAATAAGAGGATAATCCTTTATAAGAAATTTAGTTCTGAGTAGAAAATGTTTGCAAAATAATTAGCGCAACACTGTCGAGCGATGAGAATTGCTGTTTCTATAAGTAGCTTGATTCCATGAGCTAAACGTATAAAGTGATGGCAACGTAATTTAGAATCAAAATATTAGCCAATTTATGAACTTGATGGTCAAGTAGTAGGAATGAGAATCTGATAAAGTGGCTGAACCTTGTCGTTACTTAAGATAATGAGTGATTTATCATTGAGTCCATATGTTGCATTAATAACCCACATTCAAAAATGAACAATGCTTGAGTGTCATATTCTGTATCGTACAAAATGTATAAATTATTCCCACCAGTAGGGTTATAGATGCCCCTAATGGCTCGGCAATAAACTAAACTGATGCGCTTTGTTTTTTGGGTTTCGGATCGTGGAATACAAAATCATCTTAGACGTTCTATTGAACACGTTTAATTTGTGACTAACACTGTGTCCCAAATTATAGTGAAAACAAATAACTTTCCTCTTGAAATAGTACAAGTAAAAAGTACAGTATCAATGTCTCTTTGCGCATCTAGTATTGATTATTAATCTCATTAATCCTGTGAATGGAAAGTCAAATATTTGCCCTCCGCTTAGTGTGTGAATCAGGCAACGGATCTGTGGAGATCTCCTTGTTTGTATGTCCTTATTGCTGAAATCTCCCGCTGTTGGTAGCCAGTTGCCCTTCCTGCACGATGCCACTGCTAGTGCCAGTTTTGCGATCATCATTGTGGAGGAATCGTGGTACTTACCTACATAGTAACACATGTTGGAGACTGTGTAACTGGTGTAGTCACTCCAAGTGGAAGTATTGTTGCTACATAGATGTAAGATATCATACTGTTGGAGAGTAGTCTCTTAGCTGATGGTAGTCGTTCTGTGCTTGTATATTGTATGTAAGCAGGTAAGGAGTCGGAATGCGTGTTGTATTTCTACCGTGGTTTTTGATTTCGCCGTTGTATTGCTCATTTACCATTCCACGGACGATGAGAGCGTGCGTTGTCATATTCAATAATTTCTGGTGTGATATGACAACGTCAGGCCGATGAGGTGCTAAATGTACGTTTTGGAAAATCGGAATGTAATACAAACCAAATACAAATAATCTCGTAATCGAAAACACCATAAAGGTTGGGGAAGGACGTGTTGTGTAAAGTGCTGTCTGGTTTGATATATCGTGCCACCAAGTCGGACTTTCTACTGGTGTGACCTTCACCCACCCCATGCGTGGAGATGTGTGACTATTGTGTAGAGGTACAGCTTGGAGACTTAAGACCGTAGACTTTCGTGTGATTTTTGGGCTCAATATGATTTTTTTTTCTGACATAAGTCCATATCATTAGACCGTTTGCCCCCAATACACACATCCGCGTCCTTGTCAGTGATTATATGCGATTAAGCGCCCTCCTCCATATCGCAGTGCTCTGAACCTGCTTTGAATTGATTTCAGTGTCCATGAGTCATATGAACATCCAGAACCATTCTATACACCAGCCTAGAGTGTTGTTATGGTTAGTTTTTGTCTTGATTCAACTCTACTACTAGATCACTTTTGTATTTGATAAGCTGTATGAGTGCTACCATCTATATTGTCACGTTCCAGGTATATCGTGGATGTTTGCTCATGATAGAACCATAAGTAAAGCAGTAGCCGTTCGGATAGGCCCCCACGCCCCTGTTTATCCATAGCAAACTTAATTTTCGCCAATAAAAATGTATAAACGTAGGAGATATATGGTTGCTAAATGTTGGCAATGATGAAGTGTGACCCCCCTGCACCACTCATACACAGTGGACGACTGTTTCTGAACGCGTTCGTGATGCCTTATTTTTTCTTTTTGGGCACGATGCCCCTGTAGACTCGACATGTGTTCTGTTGATGTATTTTGAAGTCGCTGTCACCCCCTCCCGCTCGCACTTTCGCCAAAAATCATCACTAACGCCTCTGATCGAAGTATGCCATCTTACATTTCAAAAGTCGGGTCAATGACGCCTCTGTTGACGTGATTATAAAATACAGGTGTAAGCAATAATATACCAGTTGTGTGAAATGTGTAGACTGTAAGTAAGTATTTACTATAGCTACTATAGTTTTGTGGTAGCGTTATACAATTTGTCTTCAGTATCTCGGCCATATTCCGCAATTCTGGTGTGGACTCACATCATTCATAATGTGATTATTTTGCAGTTGAATTGTGTGACATTGGAGATCATGCAGATCTGGCCTAATAACCTTTGAGAGGAGCTAGAGAAATTACGCATTCTGTATGTATCGTGTTGGCCCTCGACTCCCGTAGCAGCTACTCCTCGTTCAACAGTTCCGGCACATGAGGACACAGATCTTTAAGTAGACGATATATCGTATAGAAAGTCAATGGGTTATAATAAGTTTATGTAGGTTATACAATATCATCAATTTTCAATTCAGTCGATATTGTAAAAATTTTACTATGACTTGTCAATTAACATTATTCGATTAAGAGATGTATAACAGAGCCTAGAACTGAGTATAAAATTTTTGTAACCTGTACAAATAAATAGATCCTGTTCCTCTATAGGGAGCACCGCATTAATAGCAAACGTAGGAGAGTGGTTCTCTCTCTGCAACGTTTACCCATAAAACAGCAACGCAGCAGGCAAGGGGGATAACCTACTCAAAACTCTTACAATATGGCTAACCATAGAATTCTCATAGACAAGCTTCCTGCCCTGTAGATAATTCGCCCGGAGACAGCTGGTAAGAGCCTGGAGATAGGGATTCACGGCAGTTACTTACTTCATAAATCAATGTACTCCTTCCAGTTGGAAAAACGGAATACGTTTTCTTCCTTGACGAAGACATTATTAGGAATAGTAATGTTCAAATAAAAGAAGTAAATAAATAGGCCTATGATAATATAAAAATAAATTGGGGGGGTGGGGGGGGGGGGGGGAGCAGACTCCATTAACAAGTCCTTTGGATGATACATTTAGCATTAAATAGAAAAATATTAACTGTTTATTTGCTAAAGTGAAAGAAATAGTTCAAATTCATAAAGAGTTGTTATTAGCATGAGATGGTGTTTTTCTTTCCTGTAGAACAAGTATACTGGAAGTACCTAACACTAAAACAATGACATTCTCAATCCTTGTGTCATCTAAAATGGGAGCGGCGATGGGGCAGTGACCACCACGAGTGGTGCCATGAAAGTGGGTATTTTTGTTAACAGCACCGTCACCGTCGTTCGACCCCACCCTCACCTCAAAAATTTGAAAATGAATCAGTAGGAAGGATAACATGTGATAAGATATTCTAGAAGTGATTCCCTAGCCCAGATTGGAGTCACTTTCAACAAGACGTTCGTCGTAAATTAGTTAGTTTCACTATACCCAGCTATGCAATTTTTAAAGTGTGGGAGGGGTGTTTAACAAAAATCCACCTGCAGGTGGCCGGGGGGGGGGGTGAAGGTAATAGTAATCATGCGATTGCCGACTAGCATAATACAACTATTTTTCACTCTTTCTGATTCTCTATAGAGTACTATGTAGTTGTAATATACGGAGTACTCGTGTACAATAAACATACAAATATTAGTCATATTACAGCGAGAAACAAGGTGAGCTAGTGTTAACTGCATTCAGCTGGCTCATAATATATCATACTGCAACCCCATTCTCCATAAATGATGAACATTCACTAATTACTGCAAACAGTTTATTACACAGTTTTTGAGAAATCTGAGAGCCCATCAAGTGCATACGAGCTTTGTGAAACTGTAATTGTCATCTCAAAACACAAGTTCGCTAACTTTTTAGATGTTGATCACTCTCTTACAAGTCGCTGGAGGTTAGTAAACTTTTTGAGTCGTACTCGCGTCCTCCCGAACCTTCAGGGTTTCGTTGTAATCGCAACTGTCCGTACTCAAATAGAGCATACTACTACTCTTAAAAGCTCGAGGTTATAAAACTTATTTTTTATCTCCACCACAGTCACTCAAGTGATGGATATAGACTCAAGTAATTGTTTCATAGTAATGCTTCAAGCCTGTGTGTTCGCAGTCGTGACTCGAAAACAACATTAGAGCAGTGCCACTCAGAACTCCCAAAGTCTATATCCTGCCCGTCCATGTTCTGCAGTACAAAACAACAAAGACGCCACCGGTTGTTCTCGAGATCGCCAGAATCCTCCTAGGAAATGTGTTTGACGAGGACGAATGTGTTTCGAGCACGATGTAGACATCTCGCGCCCACCAGCGCACGATTTATTATCATCTTGGGTCCTATCCATGACCTGTGAGCGGACAACTCCTATTCCTCAGACCGGAATTACTACCATGCCTGACTCCACGCACCTGTCGTCCCAGCTTCTTGTTTGTCTTGCGCTTTCTTGGCGACAGGTGTATTCCCTCTTTAATTTAAAGGGCTACGCAATGTACATTTCACTTTTTTTTTCTATTCCAAATTGGAAGGCTTCCAATTATAATAAAAGAGGTTCAGAAGCAAACCTCATTCAACCCTCAGATATTTGATGATGATGACACTATAATCATAGACAACACTGACAGGTTAAGTTTTTCGCGCGCAGTATGTAGACATACAGGTGCATCTTGCTTTTCTTCTCCAAAGAGAGGAACTAGATTCCAAGTATTATGAAAAACTGTGCTATTAATTTCTTCATCACTGTATCTTTTTAAAACCAGGAAATTGGTCTGTGATTTTTTCTCAGAATATCAAAGGGTAATGTGAGTTTTTACTAAGAATAGTTTCATATAAAAATATAAGATTACGACGTTGCGTATCGACCCGGCGTATGACCGGTGATTCTTGAACAAGCCCGCTGGCCGTTTGCATTGAGAACTTTCAACACATATAATTCTGCAACCTCCTCAGTAGAAGAAGGTGGCCTGTATTGCGATTCCACAAATTCAGGTAAATGCTGCTGTCAATACACAACGCGTGCTTTTTTTCTCAGTGTTTTGTGCCTACTATTGCAGGTAAGTTTATTTATGGTACGGGCCCAACTTCTACGGCTTTCATCTGTCCCTGTTGTCGCTACAGCTGGAAATGGGGTCGGGTAGCTCGACAAGAGCCCAGTGGATTTTTCATTTTTGGAGTAAAACAAAAACAGAGGCGAGCGCCACTTTCTTCACTTGTTATTTTTCATTTTTATGCTGGGTGGATTGCCAAACAGGCATAAGTTATGAATCTGTATCCTGCCGATGCAATACGAAAGGGGGTTTGCGGGGAGTTAATGACCTCGACGAAGCTTGATCTTGTACTATGAATACAGCAAGTGTACAAAATTATCTGATAATGTTCGATCTTCGGCATACTGACTAAATCTTATGAATATCATTGTTGTATAGTATTAAGTGTCCGATTTTAAAATCA
>CAJDSM010048329.1:2522-16555 GCA_903981925.1 Ostrea lurida | reverse complement strand
GATTGGTAACAGCCTTAAACACAAAATACCTTTCAACTGTTTATTTTTAGATTTTTTAGAAGAATTTGTTTTTAAAAAAAATTACCGGAAAAAAGAAAAAAAAATACATTTTGTTCCAACCTTGTCTCATTAACATTACCACTCTATTTGTTATTTGAAAAGTTAAGGCAAAATGTATAGTATAGATTTGAAATGACACTGAAAAACAATAGGATTTCTATTCAGTGTATTACTATTTTTTATTTGAGGAAGGAAAGGCAATGACAAAAAATGATCAGAAACCATCGTCTTTTGTGGATTATATTCAGACAGGAAAACGCCACTGGATATATGTAATGGAGAAAGCACAATGTTAACAAATAAATTATTCCAAAAACCAAAATTGATAAAAGTTATTAAAAGAGGAACTACATGATAATTTTTCCAAAAAACTTCTTGTAATTAAATATCCTTATAGGAGTTACCCTTTCTTTGAATGATGGAATGAAAAGGAAGGGCTCTAAATATTTGATCACAATTTTAATAAATTTCGAATCTAGTTTATCTATGGCTTATATACCTGGACATATAGAGGTTGGCCATTTTTTATTACTTAAACATACTTTCAATTGATTATTTTGAATCAAGTTGGTGGATATTTTCCTTAGAATTAGCACTCACTGACTAATATAATTCATAGTTTAAAACTGGGGTCGCGTATAGATTTTATCGCTTGTATATACGCCTCCAATATTTATTGAACCTACCCAGAGGCGCATATAAGTCAAATATGAAAGGAAGACTTGTGTTAAATAGTCGATCCGGTTTCAATGTTGGAGCGAATATACCAGAGTAAAATGTATTTTGTGCGGTTTTCCTAAACCTTTTCTTTCTCGGACTAAGGATACGTTATAACCTTGAAAGTGACGTGTTTTCAAGCGGAGAAACGAGTCACTGGTAGTATATATGGACAGACGGAACGTTTCATACTACCTAAATATTGATGATTGGATAACTAAATGATATGAACCTGATTCTTATTGTGTAGGGCTGAACATTGTTTTACAGGAACAAGACCATGATATTGTTCCCTCTTAGACAAAGACCTCAGATATACTGGTCCATTGGACAGTGTGCATAGTGACCGAGAGAGGAGGAGATAAAAAGCAAATGAGCTCTCTAATTCCCATGCATGGAATAGTTCTTATATGGGAGATAACTTCCTCGCAGATACAGCAGAAGCTCAGTATAAGGGGTTCAACGATCCATACGGGTCTCCACAGAGATGCCATTACATTTAGTGCCATGAAGTGATGGTTTCTAAGTATTGACACTTCTTTCATGTGATATGATGTTAAAAAATGTAAAATAATTTAATTTATGAGATAGATGATTTGAAGTTTAATTCAATAAATGTTTCAATTTTTGGACATTAGATTCCAACTCTTTATTAAAATCAGACAGTCCCTGATCGATCCCCTTTTATAAACGGAAAAGAGGATCTCCCTTTATATAATACAAAGAGTGATTTCTCCCTTCTTTTAAAAACAGCCATGTGATCCTCCCTTTTTTATAAACCGACAGTGATCTCCCATTTATAATGGGAGATCACTCTTTGATTTTAAAAAAGGGAGGTCACCTGACTGTTCTATAAAGGGGAAATGCCATCAACTCTGTTTTTATAAGGAGACCACTGTCTGTTTTTATAATATGGAGATCACGTCTTTGTTATAAAGGGAGATCTTACTGTTTATAAAGGTGAGATCACTCCTGTTATTGGATTAAGCAGGGAGATCACATCTTTGTTTTTCTAATTATGGAGAGTCACTGTCTGTTCTTTTATAAAAGTGAACGACACTCATGTTGTTTTATAATGGGAAGATCGCTCTGTTTTTATAAAAGGGGTAGCCCGACCACTGTCTGTTCTAGAAAGCCCACTTGGTCTCCTCTATAAAACGGCACAGGGTGATATTGCCCTTAGATAAAATTATGAGGGTCTCCCTTTATAAAGACAGACAACATTGATCTCCTTTATAAGAGACAACGCGGAGTGATCGCCCTTTTAATATTAACCCACAGTTACATTGATCTCCCTTAATAAAAGATCCACAGGACCAAATTGATCTCACCTTAATAAAACAGTACTTTGCCCTCCGGGGGATCTTCCCTTTACAAAACAGACAGTGATCTCCTTTTATGAAAGCCTCAGAGTGATCTCACCCTTTATAAAACAAGACATTAATTTGCCTTTATAAAGGACCAGTCTCGGAACTAGCCCAGGCGCCTGGTAAAATCTGGGACGGGCGATGCAAAAATTGCGGGATGAAGAGATGGGGAGCCCCCGCCAGGCATGTTTATTTTGGTCACGAAGAAATTGCTTTTCCTTACACATCATTGGGACATGTTTATATACTTTAAGGCAATTCATAAGGCTGATCATTCTCTTGCGTATAGAGATTTAATTTCAAGTACGGACTATATCAAAAAGTAAATAATCGACGGATTGTTCAGAGTTTTGGTCCCCTAGTTGCAAGTTGTGTCCGGTATGTATAGATCTATTAAGGAAGTACTGTAAGATCTTTGATTGATACGAAGGCTATAAAGTGGCATATATATTATGCAACAATATACAACTAGTTTAAACGTGTTATTTTTGCTGGGGTTTTTCCCTCTAAAGTTTGGAGCTTGAAATCCACATGGCAAGCTTATTATCACACCGGACTATTTCCAAAATGGCAATTTGAATTTGAAAGTACACTTCGCAGCATCAGATTTTTGGGTGACTAATCTTCATTTTGTATAATTTAAAAGTAAACAAAATTAAAAAACAACAACAAAAAAGATAGACGACAAACCACCAATACTTATTTGTATATGAATTGAATGTCAACCAAAGTGTGTATGATTAAGAATTTTTTAAGAACAATCTCCAGTCATTTCGGTCTGTATTTATTTTCGGGCATCGTTAATTTTTTTCGGGCAGGGAATACCCATTGATGGAAATGCCTGCACACGAAGGCATGTATTCAAAAAAAAGTTTCGTGACTGGGTAAAACAGAGAGTGATCTCCCTTTATAAAACAACAGTGATTATCCCTTTATAAACAGTCAGTGGATCTCCGCTTTGGTATTACAAACAGAGACAGTGGTCTCCCTTTATAAAACAGTGATCTCCCTTATATAGAAATACAAGACCAGTTGATCTCCCTTAAGAACAGACGGAGTGATTCTCCCTTTATAAAATAGACGTGATCTCCCTTTATTAAAATTGAGGACAGTGATTATCCCTTGGTTATAAAACAGTCTCAGTTGATTCCTTTATAAACAGAGACCAGTGGTCTCCAACTTTACATAACAACCAGTGATTCTCCCTTTATAAACACAAGTGATCTCCCTATAGAACAGACAGCGATCTCCCTTTATAGAGACAGACAGTTTGATCTCCCTTTATAACAGACAGTGATCTCCTTTATAAAAACAGTCAGTGACTCCCTTGACTAGATACAGTCAGTGGTTTTGTCCCTTATTTATTTATTAAAAAAAACAGACTCAGTGTATTCTCACATATAATATAACAGAACAGTAGATCTCCCTTTATTAACTGACCCGTGATCTCCTTTATATATAAAACAGACATTTTGATTCATCCCTTTATTAAACAGTCTGGGATCTCCCTTTATAAAACAAGTACAGTGGATCTCCTTTCCTCCCTTTTAAAAATTTCAGACAGTGATCTCCATTTCATATAACAGGGACAGTGATTCCCCTTTATAAGAACAGACCGTTGATCTCCCATTATAGGAACAGACATTGATCTCCCTTATAAAACAGTCGGTGATCCTCCCTTTTAGGAAAACAGACAGTGATCTCCGCTTTATTAAACAAACATTATCTCCCTGTTATAAAACAGAACGTGATCTTTCCCTTCACAAAACATTTTCTCTTCCCTTCTGAGATTGAACTCACTGAAATTTTTGGGGGCCAAACTTGCAATAATTATTCACACATCTTACGTATAACTCGCCTATAAGTCGGAAATTTAGGGGAAGTAAAAGTTTTGGTGCCAAAAGTCTATGGTCCGGACTTATAGGCGAGGGTCATAGGGAGATTCAGGTATTTTTTTAGCTCGGCGAAAATCATCAAATGATACCACTTTTTGAAAACCATCTACGACGGGATTATCAGGTCATCGTCCAAAAAATTAGTCTGGACATTAGATAATATAAAAAATATTGCACACAAGGGTAAAATGATAAGCCGAACATTTTGAATGATATTGTATTTTTTGGAGAAAGAATAATTAAATACCGCATTCATTTCTTTCAATATTTTTTTGAACACAGGTGCAAAATCAGTATAACCTTTTGATCTGAAATTGTCAACCAACTTCTGGCAAAAATTAACCCACCAGAACTTATTTATGGCCGGTCATGGTAGCAAAAACTTTCAAATGATCTCAAAAAAACACAACCGACTTATAGAGCGCAACCGACTTAATAGTTGCGAGTATATACGGTAAAACTGAGATATATCTATGTTATGCTCATTGGCCCTAGTGATTCAATGAGAAAATTTTTTTAAACGACCTCAACCCCCGAAATGGGAAAATTATTAGTTATGCATCTGCTTACATAGTAGAGGGTGCGCACTCAATTCCAGCGCCATCTTTAATTTTTGTACAAAATATACTTTTAATAGTTAATTTGGCGCCACTCCTCTCCCCCTCCCACCCCCCTGAGGTGAAAATTTTTCTGGTATCCGCGCCTGTCTTTCATTACGAATTATAGGTATTCCCCGCGGCAGTACTGGGTATACTGCACAATCACAAAATCTTTTTGCATAAATGGGATCTATAGTTCTATGAATTTAAGTAGTTAGGATGGCTTTAAGCTTGCCTGGCTGTCCTATAGATCACGGAGCATCTTTACCTGATGATATAGATCACTCCAGCCACTGCTTATCTCACTCCACCTTGTGAAGGGTTGATGTAATTTGATAGAGGGTCCAGGCCCCCCTTAATTTGTTGGTGGCACCCACAGCTTGCTCTTAGCCAAAATTCTTTGCCACTTTGTAAGCTGGATCTGAAAATTATAGTTGACAAGACCCATAAGTGAGGGCCTCTTGATTTCTGAAACAAATGACCCACGCTAGAATCTTTACTCTAGGTATCTGAAGAGATAAAGCGTCGTTGTTAAATCAACCACTCTTCTGGTCCATGTTACGGGTTCTTTGAGAAATAGCACTCGTCAGATTTAAAAGTATCTTTACCCCAGTATATATCACTATCTATTGGGTAATGGGAACTTTTTCTAATTCCCCACTTATCATTCTTATGACTCATCCCTCCATTTATAAAATTATAGGTAAAATAAAGCACACACCCTCTCCTTCTTGGCTATCATTTTGAATCCCCTTTAAGGAACATCATTAATCACACAAAGGAATGAATTTCAATGCTACCAACGAGTGAATAGATTGTGACTCTACCGTAGTTTGGTTGAATAGCCCTGTGTGTGGTATGGGACTAATAGAAAACGAAACTAATAATTCTCGAACACATGTACAAAATAAGTTTACAGGACAGTTATGGGAATAAGGGACAGGCTAATATGAGTTGATCAGAATAGCTAAATTGAGCTTTAACTCAGCGTGGGAGGGAGACCTAGAGGTGAAAACAAAAAAGAACACCAAAAAATCAGAATTCACACCACCATTTACAGTGATAAGCGCCATTATTTCTTAGATATATTTATAATAATACCTAAAGTTTAACAAAAATTAAATAAATTAACATTAATGTCTGTACATACTTGAGATTGCAACGCTAATTATATGACACAAGGCCAAGGTTAGATTAGAACATATGGAATATTCAACAGAAGGGTATAAAGCTGCTGATAATTGCACAAACGTGTATAGACATGGCTACGCCATTGATCCTTGGGCAAGATATTATAAATTCCTGTTCATTCAATATTAATTATAAGGGGATTATCACCAAAAAGTAGAAAGTATCTTAAGGGATGACCTTATGATTCACTAAATCATCATCTCTCTTCATCATGGATGAGACTATTTATTACTCTCAATCTCTCCTAATAGTAGATTAATACCAATTATATATAGAGAACATACACAAAAATA
This sequence comes from Ostrea lurida, assembly GCA_903981925.1. NCBI lineage: Eukaryota > Metazoa > Mollusca > Bivalvia > Ostreida > Ostreidae > Ostrea > Ostrea lurida. The sequence goes on along the minus strand of CAJDSM010048329.1, from coordinate 10,433 downwards.
TTTATTCAAAAAGACTCATGAATGTACGCACACAAGGCACCAGACACATAGATTCATATGAACCTAGCACATTGCTCTACTGAAACCCATTTAAGTTCCTCCATTGTTGCATTTCACATAAGTTTCTCATAATTATGAATACAATCATTAATAGTGACCCCACGATACTCTACATTTATTACAGCATATAGGGAGTCCGACTCTAGAGAGATCAAAAAACCCAAACAAACGAGGTGTGTAGTTTTATTGCATTAAGATACAACAGGGCCGAACCAACAGAGTAGAAATAGAAGGACTGACGAAAAAAATAACATACCTGTATACAATAGTACCCGAGATCCATTACATATACAGCGGGAAATATCGTCTCTGCGACATTAAATGGCCAATGATGAATTGTCATATGGCCCTAGCCAAATGTCCAATATTACAGATGCATCTAGAATAAACCGTTATGCAGTTGCATTATCATTATCTTGCCCAAAGAATCATCATTCACACATATATATATACGAAAACACATCCCTCATCTGACTTAAATCCTAAATGCCTTTTTACAGTTCATATCTAGTTTGGTCTTTTATATCCGAGGGTGACCCATTTATAACTTACGCATGTCATGGACTAAAGAAGTGGTTTTACTCACATTATATGGGGCTTGCAAGGATCATTCATATCCTCAAGCAAAAAACGCTCATAAAAATTTCTTAATAGGCGCACCAATCATACGGAAACAATTTGCTATGTCGTCCCGGTCAAGCTGCCAAACTATTATCCTAGCAAAAGCAGGATATAACTAACAGTCTGTACTTGATACAATTCTGCCATACTAAGAATATGGGCAGAACACATACGTCAAAGGAACAAATAATCAATATTCACCAAATAAAGTCATCACTCCGGATTCATTTCAAGTTTGCTTTGAGCCTATACTAAAATAAATCGTTATACATCCACACGAGATATATCACCATGGTAGTGGTTTTCTTGGGACATTGTGGTGGAACATTATAAATTCTGGCGGGCTAATTCGAGAGTGAACTATTCGATAGTTTCTTTATTTCTGCTTGCTTTGGTCTGGTACTGCGCCCCGACAGAATAGAACGCGACAAGACTCAACTGTCAACTCCAAAAATTTCCTCAAATAGCACGGATTAAGAACCCGGTCTATATGACCGTTCAAAGTTTTTGGACTTCGTTGGATCTCGGACTTAGAGGCAAAAAAAACCTATTCAACCCCCTTATTTTCACATGATAGCTTGATACTGATGAAGTCTGCCAGCAAAAGAAAATTCATCTGAAGTGTTGAATTTCAACTTACTTTACACCAGTGGTCAGTCTCTTAGTACAACATCACTCCAAAAATAAAACAGATATGGTATCGCAGGCCCAGAATTAAAATTAAAAGAACTTTTTCCCACCTCCGGATTACTTTATTCTTTTATTTACTCGGCGTTTTATCCCATTAATTGAGATGTGAATATTTTTGCCTACTATGGGTTTTTGGTAACCACCCATACTTTTCCAGCTCAAGAAGAAGACACATAGGACAAAAATCATTCGGACAAGAAAATTCGCCTAGCCATTAATTTATGTTTTAGGCCTCTCTCCGAGCAGTATTAACGGAGGGCCAACCAGTCCAAATCAAATATATGCTTAGTCGCTGAAAACTTGAGGAACATTCGAAGCATGAAGACAAGAGCAATTTGGTCTTTGCTTTGATTCTTAACGTTCGAGGGCAGGAAGAAGAAAAATTCATGCGGAAGGTATGCAACTACTTAATTATGCGTCACATTACTCACAAATAAAAGAACTGTCAAGCTGAGACTAATCTTACATTTTAGGAGCTCACTGAAGACTGGAAGTAGGCTTCAATGAATACCCCTCTATGTGCGATTAATAGTAATCGCAACTAAGACAATTCGGCTCTACAAAACACCAAAACAACATGACAAGACAATTTAATCTATCATATTTGTAGCTGGTAGTGTTAACGTCACTCCCTTAGGCAAACATATATACACTATTCTCAAAATCTATGGAATAACCTTTACATAGCATACATTATGTTTTCCATCTCTTTGACTAACTGTGATTGAAAAAAATAACATCTTTATTTATCACATAGGTGGTTTTTACTTTTCCTTATATCCCGCAAAGGTCTTCGACTAAGCCAAGAGGTAACGATAACTGGGTACCCAGAGGTGTTTCTCATTTATCTAACCCCCCTTGTGTTAACACGAACGCGTAGCTTGGAATGTTGAATTAAGTTAATCACCGCCTATCCTAAAGGGATGCGGAATAGTTTATGGACAACTTTTGGCGGAAATATCTGACAATAAATTTGTGGTATATTCCCTCAATTATTAGCACTATGATATTTTCTAACTTTACAGCGGCGTTATGAGTTTGGTCTAACGCTCATATCACATAATACCTAGCTACGAAGAACAACGCGTTAAAATCTTAATGTGTCAGGGATTTATGTAGTCATGAACACACACTGACTTCATGCCTCGGTATAATTTTACTGTCGAACATAGTGGTATTACAAGCTAACAGTGTAGGTGTTTATCCTCTAATAAAATTTTCAAATAAAGTCTTTGACACCATTTTCGATTATATACATGAAATTAAAATTTAGTTTATGGCTACTGCTTAGTTTAAGACTTCCGGTATAATCTCATGATGCCATATCTAAAACAGAATCAAAGTAGCAAGGTACATTTGTTGTTAATTTTGATTTCATATTGACCATTGTGATCAAAATCGAGAAGTCATATTTTTTTTTCAAGATATATACTTATTTCCATGCAATCATATTTTGATAGTAATTAGAATAATTGATAGGGACCTACAAAAGATCTCTTAAGGCAATGCGTTGAGCTCATTATAATGTGTTCAAAGGGAGTAAAAGATTTTTTTAGTATAACCCTATTATATACGGTGCATCAGATCTGTACAAACAAAAAAGGCAGTGAGTACCTGGGTATAAGTGTCATCGAAGGTGATTGGGATACAGTTGTGAAAAGCAAGTAAAAATAGAACCGAGCATATGGTGGGGCCTTTGTACAAACGAATATGTGTCTTAAAAGGTGGCGTCGAATATGGGATTTCCACCTACGTAGTAACTAATGTGAATGACCTCTATAGAAATTAATTCAACGTCGATAGTCTATAGTTATTTAGCAGCTTATGTTTCCATTTTTTGACAATGATTTTGACTAGTTCACGATGCATATTCATATTCTATAGACCTAATCATAGTTATGGTAACTAGTCAAAAAAGCAAGACTGCCGTATTGGCAACGTAATCATTTTTAATTTGGATTCTAGTGTTAGGCAAATTTAGAGTGAGATTTCTTTGAACCTGAGTACGCTCTACATTTCTTCTTGTGGGGTGATAGATTAGAAACAATTTTAAGTTGCTCGAGCCTTATGATTTTTTATGTTTATCAGTAAAGATGTATGCCTTCACCAGATTACATGAAATATACACAGTGATTTTATATTTAACACAAATAATTAAGAACTGTGGATTAATTTCCTCACCTAGAGAGCGGACTCATAGAATCTTTGCTTTAATCGTGTCATCCTCCGCTAGGCAATGACTTGATAATCTACTTTGCTCCAAGACATTAACATTTCACTTACTGAAGCTTATAATAGTAAATATGAAACAAGATATAGTTTTCTCGTGTCTTTGTAGGAGCGGGAAATAGGCAGGGTCCCTAAATGCACTAGGCATATCCCATCGCTTCACCGTGTTGTAACGCAAATATGCCAATATAACAAAAGGCCACCTATCGCTCGGACGCATTTTGTGGTACATATGATAGCTCGAGTACAAAAAAAAATTTGAGAAGAATTATATGCCAATGATATTGTAAAAATTTTTTTTCTGTTTGTCATCTTATATTGTTTGTCTGAGCCGAAAAGATTAAATTCAAAATGTCTGCAATGAATGCATATCAATATAGCCAAAACACTCGTTCGTCTGTATATCGAATCGTGCAAATCTGGTTAAGAGATACAAGTTTAAAATATGGGATATCTTGAAATAGTGGTTGCTAACCAGAAATGCTATAACCTTTATACGTTATAAAATAAGAGGATTATCTAAATATATCTATAGAATACTTAAGTGTTACAACTTATGAATGGAAAGAGAGTATAGTAGAACCGAAGGTTATGTATGTTAGAGCATTGGTACACTATTTAAATTTATATATATGGCAATATGTCGCTGCTTTGGGGATAGTATTTACTCATTAAAAATAAGAAGGAATAAGACATAAATTGTTAAAATGAAATTACATCTTTTATAGCATACAAATACAGTGTAATAAATAACAAACGTAAGAATGTTAGTATGGTATAACCAAAAATGATGAAATGATAGGATATATTAGCGACTGGGCGTTGTTGCTAACATATCGCTAAGCCGTTCTGTCTTAATTGGTCGATACACTTCGTAAACTCAACAAATTTAATATTCGGCTTTTCAAAATTTGCTGGGATGGTCCACTAACAATGCATCCCCAAAAAAAGAATCACCCTAATTTCTATAGTGAGGATAGACCATAATTCTACAGTGGAGGAGAACCGATAAAATATAAAATGGAAAATTACTACCAAATATCTAGAAAACAATATTATTACAGTATTGGCGACGAGAACGGTAGTCTCATAGCGCTCGCATTTGATATTATACAGATTGTGACTCGCCTCAGATGGCGGTCAGGAAATTGAGATATTCTTGTTCTTGGGAGTCTAACAAATTTTATTACGTTGTCTAATTTGAAATGAGACACACATGCTATGGCATAAAAAAAAATATTAAAGTGCTAGAAAGGAACCAAGGTAGTGTCACACTAATTTGCTCCACAAATGTACTTATAGTAGTTTTTTGGGTCGTAGGTGTAATCTGAGTTAATACTCTATGGAATAAGCCATGGTTCGTTGAAAGTCATCACATGATAACTTTCTGAACTGCTAATTTACTTTGCTTACAATATCTGTCCATGGACCTTCAGTGTGTTTGATAAATAAAGGTGGTAATGGACCATGTAAGTAAATATTTATCAACCTAGACCGGAAACTAAGGTCCAGCAGGTAAGTGTTCCTGCATATTGGCGAGGGCAAGTTATGCTAGATATATATTAATTGGAATCTCAAATCAGGTCGAGCAGTTAATTGATGTTGGCGCAATTTTCATGAACTACATGCTCAAAGGAGCATAGCGGGCTGGACCATTTTGAGGATCTGAAGCCCCCAGGTGAAAACATATATATGATTTACCAATGACAAATAGGTAAAGAAATGCAGAGGTGAGAAATTTGTGCATGAACAGCTATTTCTTATATCAGAAAGAAGTAAAAACTGCGACGGCGGAATATCGCCTTAATAGGGCGTGATATAATAATGTTATACAGCTCATACACCCACGAATATTTAATGATTATATTCCCAAAGAACTCTATAATCAACTCTTCAAATATCGAGTTTTTGGGTCCCTAACCCTCAATTTCTGCTACTCTGCGTTTCAGGTTTTTTGCTTTTACATTAGATTACCACTCCTCTTAGAACTAGAACTTTATAGGTGCGTTACCGCGATAGTTGGCATAGGTTTCGCAATGGTTTATGTAATATGGGTATCAAACCGTAGATGGATATGTCAGGTGAAGTCCTCTGCTCGTCACGACAAATGCCCTCTAGTATATATAGAGTTGCTTTTGCCATTTAGAAAAAGGATGGCCATGATGTTAGATCCCCGAACTACACATGATAGGGCTCAACAAAAGAAAAAAAAAAGTCTTCAACTTTGGTTATGTGGTTGAGGATGTTTACCTAGTTTATTTCTTTTGAATTTGAGTGACAGGGAATTTAGACTGGTATATTGTCAATCTTATACGATAGACTACAGATTTACAAATTGTTCCCCTACCTATTGCTTAACACATATATAGTCGTACTTTCCATTCCTTTGGATATTTGACCAGTGCATTGTATGTAAGTGTTTGTTGCATTGTGGTGATATCTTTGTATCCTGTCATCAATTGTTTTTCACTGCATTTATCCGAACATCGACGATATCTGTCTTTAGATAATCTCGATACCTGTATTCCTTCTTCCTCTTTTTCATCATAATTATGACTGAATTCATAGGTCAAACGTTTCATTCCACCTTAAGAATCATGAGGTTCATTATTCTAGTCATCATTGCCCTCATATTACGGAGGAATACTATACCAAAGAGAAAAGTGTAGATTGTATACAACAATAATTTGAAACTGAAAACTTTCAAATGTAATTAGTAAAAAAAAAATGCAATTTTAGTAGAAAGTACTCTGAAAAAAAAATTAAAAACCCCTGCTGGACTTGAACCTGTGATCTACAGTTTAGCAGTTGACATGCTAACCTATTGAGCTACTCAGCTAGGCAATTCAATTCAAAATGGAGAAACAAATAATTTTTATTTTTAAATTTTTCATTCATGTTTTTAAGGAAGTCAGCCATTATGACAATGTAGTAAACCTCCTTAATTCATTTCAATCTCGCAGTAGCAAAGATCTTTTGCCTTCTCCATCTGTGACTAATGATTGGGTGTTTACCAATAATGCAGAAAAGAAATAATTAAATAAATAAAATAAAAAAAATAAATAAAAAAGGTCAAGATTTCAACAACAGCTAAAATAAAAAATTAGATACACATAACTTTTGCTAAAAACATGCAATTCAAGAGATTTTCATTCTCTGTTCAAGAAAATCACTTGTACGAGGTTTGCTCTGAATAATGATTGTGTGGGGAAATTAATGTTGTACAGAAACGGAGGTGTGCATAGACAGATGAAAATTAAGTGGAATCCACACAACAGCAATAGGGTGGTTTAGACACTCCACACAGCAGGAAATCGGGGGAAAAGACGGGAATCTGACACTTCACACAGTGGGAAATCGGGGGAAGGATNCAGGGATCTGACACTCCACACAGTGGGAAATCGGGGGAAAAAGACAGGGATCTGACACTTCACACAGCAGGAAATCGGGGGAAAAGACAGGGATTTGACACTTCACACAGCAGGAAATCGGGGGAAAAGACAGGGATTTGACACTTCACACAGCAGGAAATCGGGGGAAAAGACAGGGATTTGACACTTCACACAGCAGGAAATCGGGGGAAAAGACAGGGATTTGACACTTCACACAGCAGGAAATCGGGGGAAAAGACAGGGATTTGACACTTCACACAGCAGGAAATCGGGGGAAAAGACAGGGATTTGACACTTCACACAGCAGGAAATCGGGGGAAAAGACAGGGATTTGACACTTCACACAGCAGGAAATCGGGGGAAAAGACAGGGATTTGACACTTCACACAGCAGGAAATCGGGGGAAAAGACAGGGATTTGACACTTCACACAGCAGGAAATCGGGGGAAAAGACAGGGATTTGACACTTCACACAGCAGGAAATCGGGGGAAAAGACAGGGATCTGACACTTCACATAGTGGGAAATTGGGAAAAAGACACTCCATGCACACAGCAGGATGTCAGGAAAAAGACAGAAATCTGTGGTGACGTTTTACAGTACAGTGATTTCTAAGACACTCCACATGTGCAGTAAGAAGTTGAGATAGAGATGGGAATATGTGTTGACATTTTACAGGTAACAGTGTTTTAGACACTCCACGCAACAGGAAATCGTGGAAAAAGACATGAATTTGTGGTGACATTTTACAGTACTGTGGTTTAAACACTTAGCATGGGGAAATCAGGGAAGAGAAGGGAATTTGTGTTGACAGAAAAATTTACGAGAGAGGGAAATCGGCGTGAAGAAGACAGGAATTTTGGTGTTGACAGAAACTTTACAGAGAGGGAAATTGGGGAAAAAGACGGGAATTTTTGTGC